>JAFBJT010111698.1:5681-16006 GCA_016785325.1 Chascanopsetta lugubris
TCTGTGTGTGTGTGTGTGTGTGTGTGTGTGTGTGTGTGTGTGTGTGTGCGCGTGTGTGTCCATCTGTGCGACAGGGTTACTCTCGGGAGCTGTTCCAGTTCGAGGAGGATCGCTTCGACAACGTCCCCGCTCTGATCCGCTTCTACGTGGGCGACCGGCGGCCCATCTCCCAGGCCTCGGGCGCCGTGATCTTTCAACCCGTCACGCGGACGCTTCCTCTGCGCGTCATCACCGAGCGGCGAGCGGACGTCGACGCCGTTGGGGGCGGCGACGGCGGCGGCCGAGGGACAGGGGGCGACAGAAGCGACAAATCAAGCAAGAGGCGGAGTTTCAACTCCACGCACGCCGACACGCTGAGGCTCATCAATCCTCTGCTGAGGTGCGGGGACCAGGACGGTGGGATGCACGTGCACATGTATGTGGCGCACAACACGTGTATGCTAATGAGCTGTACACGCTGCGCGTTGCAGGAGCGGGAGTCAGCCGGCAAACCTGGAGAACGTGGGACGGAGGCCGTCACTTCAGTCTGCCCAGTCTGACAGCAACTTACGGACGGGTACGTTAAACATTTCAAAACATTATGATAATAATGATGATGAAGATGATCATGATGCTTTGATAGATTATAAAATAATTGGAATGATGCTACTCGTAATACAATAAATGATCAAATGGAATGATAATAATGGTTAGCAGTGATGATCATAGTAAAGAATGAAATAAGTAGATGAATAAAATAAAAAAACAACTTCAGTAATAATAATAATAATGAAAAGTAAATAAATGAAATAGAAAAATAATAATTAATAAATGACGAAATAAATAATTTACTCGGACTACAGTCCTTGACCCAGTATACGAGCACAAAAAGGGGATATTTGTTCCTCTCCACTACAGTAGGTGGCGATGTTCCCCCTTTCAGCTCGTTAGGACTCGACCCCGTTCTGCAACAAACAGTTGAACGAACTTAGAGGCTGTGAAGTGTCTGTGTAAAGAGGTAAAGAGTGAGTTTTGGGAGGCGGGGTCCTCTTAAAGAGACGGGAGCAGGTGTTTGAGACAGAGGCTGAAAAGAGGAGCTGCAGCCCTGCTGCACAGTGACAGATGATTCGATAACTCCGCCTCCTCCTCATCCAGGTGCTCTGCCCAAAACCCGACCACAGGAGCCAAGCCCCGCCCCCATCTCCCCGGTGTTCCGCACAGGCAGCGAACCCCTGCTGAGCCCACGACCACGACACACACGCCCCGCCTTCCCGGGTAACACACACACACACACACACACACACACACACACACATCCGTTTCTTTACACAAAATACACACTCCCGATTCCTCTCTGCTGGTCTGCCTGCAGGGGGCGGAGTCACGTTACGAGGCTCGGACGGACAGCTGCACCCCAGAGCTCCTCCCAAACCTCTCCGGGTCTCCACCGTGTTCGCCAACGCCACGCCCCCTCCCCCCTCCGACTACGACGAGGACCCCTCCTCTCTCTACAACGAACTCGTCTTCCAGGTCACTGACCCTTTAATTCTATCGTTGCTCTGTCGCTCGTCTACAGACGGAGCGGCGCTGAAGCGATTCATCGTCTTTAATCGGTTTATAAAAATCATTCCATCGACAATTTCCCTGAATCGACCGATCGAAACTTGAATTCCCGTCGGACGGTGACTGTTGGTTAAAGGTGCGGTGGAGCAATTCCAATCGAAGAAAGTAACGGACGGGTGAATCGATGACATGAATGATCGATACGTGCGGCTCCGGAATCTAACTGGTGACTGACCGTTGTGTGAAGGTGCCACAGTCGCGGCAGAAAGGCCACGTGGACAGACTGCGAGCGGAGGAGAAGTGGCAGAGCCGCGCCCGACTCACCGAGACCTCCTTCGGCTTCTTGGAGGCTCAGAAACACGAGGAGGCGTCACAGCTGCTGTTTGATACAGATCTGCCCGGTAACCAGGAGGAGGAGGAGGAGGACAAGTGGCATTTTGAACGGCCACAAGTATGTATTCATAAAACTGGCTTATACCGTTTTGATATTTCTTATGAGCTATTATCTGTAGAACAGGAAGTGGCCACACACTTATTAAAGATAACGTTAATCAAATATATCAAATATGGGTCACTGATGTATGACAATTGATCAGTATTCATTTAAATAACTTTTTATGTACTGTATATATATTTTTTTTCTTTAGATATTTTACCTTTTTATTTATTCGTTTTTAATTGTCTTTATTCATTTTTTAAAATTCTTACTATTTACTTATTTTAACAAACGCACAAATGTTTATCAAACGTCATTGTTGAGCCATTGTTGCCTCGAAATGTTCAATCACGAGTGTGAATAAGCTCCACCTGGTGTTAAAACTAAGGACTACAATACAGTGCGTGGGCCACGTTCCATTATATATATATATATTTTTTTTTAATTTGCTGTGGACCGATAAAAAATGGACGTCGGACCACAGGTTGGACACCATCAGTGTGCGTCTGTCTGATCTGGGCTCTGAAGTAAAAAGCGCCACGGAGCAGCTCGGTGGCCTCGGCAGACAGGACCTGCTCCTGACGGAAATATAAAGAGCCATTATTTATATATTTAGACTTGATCAAAATCTTACTGTTCCATTTCCGTCCATAGAAATGGAAATCCTTTCACTAAAAGCAGCGCCACTGACCTTCGCGTGACCTTTAAAGTCTTTGTAGGCGACAGCTGTGCACTGATGTCGTCATGTCTCTCAGATCGAGTCGGGATCCTGTTTCGACTTGGACGCGTTTGATTCGCTGCTTTTACCCGAGAACAACCGACCGCTGGAGCCCAACATCCTGCTGACGCTCAAAGAGCTGTTCAACCGCTCCGACGCCAAAAACAGCGCCCTGCACCTCCTCAGCGTGGACTGTCAGGTACCGAGACGCCACCTGGAGTTCAGACAAAGAAGTACAATACAGTCAAGTGCAGGTTTCCTGTGTGGGCCCCACTCCATTATATTTTTTTTAGAATTCTCTGCCGGCCATTCGAAAACAACCACAGTTTGGACACAAGTCAAAGCAGCAGATGTAGAGAATGTCTTCAATCGTGACTTGAAGCTCTAAAACCAGAGGTCGAACCAAGAGTTACAACAAGCGTCATGTGTGGGCCACATTCCATTATATTTTTCAAGTTTGCGGTGGGCCATTAAAGATGTTTAAAGTCTGGTACAAACTACAATTTTGATTTCAGTCAATCACATTTTTTCCGTATGGGGGCGGGGGGATTTTTTTGTCGAACCCGTTTAGTTTTATTTGATCAATGTTTGCAATTTTTTTGACACAACACTGTCTTTAAAACAGAGCTGTAACCTCTGATGATAAGACACAGACCTGATTTGTACTCTTCATGGCTATGTTTATATTTCTGTTGACAAAAATCTTTTTTTAAAATGTCAACAAAGCAGCACGTTAATTAAAGTTCAGATTAAAAAAAATTTTTTTTTAAATTAAAAAAGGACCGCAGTTGTCCCCCAGGACACAACGGCCAAAATAAAGAAATCAAACCAGCAGACACGTAGCTTGTCTCCAACAACCAAAATTTGCTGCCGGCAAATAAAACAAAAATGGCCGCCGGGCCACAGTTTGGGCTCTCACTGCCATAAACAAAGCAAAGCAGCAGATGTATAGAACATCTTCAATAATCGCGCTAAGCTCTAAAAGCAGTACGGGGGTCTTGCTCACGCAGGTGGCTCGGATCGTGGACGTGACGGACGAGCAGAGGAGGATGATGGGAGTCGGCTCCGGGCTGGAGCTGGTCACTCTGCCTCACGGACGCCAGCTCCGACAGGATCTGTTGGAACGGTGCGTCGCGCGCTCGCGCGCACAAACGGAGCCAATCGATCCCATGGAAGCGTTTACAGAGCCTCACCTCAATCCTCTGATTGGCTCCCCGCAGGCATCACCTCATCGCGCTGGGCGTGGCCGTGGACCTGCTGGGCTGCACGGGAACCGTGAGCCAAAGAGCCACCGTTCTGCACAAGCTGATCCTATTGGCTCAGGCCCTGAAAGACCACACCCACAACCTGTACTCCTTCTCGGCGGTGATGAAGGCGCTGGAGATGCCTCAGGTGGGTGAAGCGCCACCTTCCGCCCCACGTTCACGGGAAACGGGGAAACTGACGGCAGGCGGTTGTTGTGTTTGCGCAGATCGAGCGGCTGCAGATGACGTGGCGAGCGCTGCGCAGGAACCACACGGAGAGCGCCATTTTGTTCGAGAAGACGCTCAAACCCTTCATGAACTCGCTGAACGAGGGGGACGGTGAGTGAGGGACCAGGGACTGCGCATGAAGGTGGACGTCGGTTTCCGCAGAGTGATTATGAGGCTGGCAGTGGGCGGGTCACTCCAGGCCTAACTCCTCCTACTTCCTGGTTCGTCCCAAAATGGGCAAAGAGGCGGGAGAGCAGATAGAGCCGGGGGGCGGGGGGGGGGGGGGGCCCGCGGGGCCCGCGGTGCTGTCACAGCATCCACCGACCGTGCCAGGTCGGGCCCAGGTGTCACTCAAGAGGCCACGCCCCTTAAATGATTCACCAATTCAAAGCTCAATTGAATAAAAATAAGTGAGTTAGAAAAAATTTGAATCACATCTAAATTTCAACCATGTTAACGTGGGAGTCTGTGGGGATTGACTCACTTTTGGATCCAGCCTCAAGTGGCCACCCTGTGAACTGCAGGTTACTCCACTTCCTGTCGTGTAAAAGCAGATATCGTTGTACATTGACTATAATACATATGTGTCCTCTTTAGATTCCGTGGTCCAGGGCCCCATCGCCGTCCCACACCTCGTCCCCCTGCTGATGGCCATGGAGGGCGAGGACCCAGTGGAGAACAGTGACCGAGGCTGTGAGCTTCTCTACGATGTTCTCCAATCAGCTCGCAGGGCCGCGCTACACGCGAAGGACTATCAGAGACACGCACAGTCTCTGCTCTCAGGTAAACGCAATGTCACCGTCAGCACTATTTTAACGTCTAACATCTTAAAGGTGCAGTGCGTAAAATAATTTCCATTTCGATGGGCAGAGTTGAAGAATTTTAATAATTAGGTCGACGGTTCTGTATTTACCGTTTAATATTTACATCAGGAGCGGCGCCTCTCTATGGAGGAGGCCATATTTAGAACAGAAGGGTGATGGAAACTAATTGAAACTATTCACTTGCAACATGCCATTTTACCACTAGGTGTCACCAAACTCTACATCAGGGTAGTCCACCCGCCCCCCACCCCCAACAGAAAAATACATAAAAGTTCAAATAAATGAGCAAATTAACGAAATAGACATCTTCAATGAGGTGGTAGCTCCACCTAGTGTTAAAACGAAGAAGTACAAGTGACAAGTGTAAAATTTCACGTGGGCCACGTTCCATTATATTTTTTAGGATTTGCTGTGGGCCAATAAAAAAACACGAGAGGCTTTAGTTTGGACACCCCTGTCCTACAGACTGTACCTTTAAATCCAGTTCTGAAGAATTAGCTCGATGAACTGATGAACTGTCATAATTATAAAAAAGAAAATTGGTACAATTATGACAATTTGAGAACAAAAATAATAATAAGACAATTGTTTATTTTAGATATTTGTTGTCGTCGTTAGTAATAATATTAAATCAAATACTGAATGAATATAATTTAAGACATTATCTACTGTAGAGGGAGGCTCAAAACTTTATATTTAATCTAATAGTTTTTGCAACAGTTCTGATTTATCTCCGGAAGCGTATTGCTTTCACTAAGGAATTTCTTTTCGGAATATTATCTCCTAAGTACAAGATTAAGAGATTATATTGATTATTCAAAAAGAAAAGTTTTACTGAGTGAATGCATTACACTAATCTCCACAAAGTCAAAGACATAATGAAAGTCGAATAATCCAGTTACCTCCCTGTGCCTCTTTCAATCCGTTCCCCGTGTGGGAACATGTTGGAGGTAACACCCGTCTGCGACAGGAAGTTCAGAGGTCAGTCATGTGTCCGATCACATGTCCGTCACGTTTCCAACAGGAGGCTGGGAGCCCGTCCCCGAGCTGCTGGAGGCCTTTCGCACAGAGTTCGCCCTGCGGCTGCTCTGGGGGCAGTCGGGGGCGTCGGCGGGCAGAAAGGAGCGCCACGACAAGTTCGACAAAATTCTCTGCGTCCTCTCCGACAAACTGGAACCTGTGGAGGTGACGCCGCTACAGCCGCTCGCTCAGACCTGACCTGACCTGACCTGACCTACAGAGGGCGCCTTGGCTTTCCCCGAGCGCGAGAGAGGTTAACGGGTTTGGAGCGGAGGCAGCAGATCTGACCTTTTGACATCAAAGGCATCAAAGGAGTTTTCCTCACTTTGCTGCCTGTGATGTAAGAGAGAGACTTTGTTGAGACTTGAAAATGAGGGACTTTGTACAAAATGAGACTTCACTGTGAAAAGGGCTTTTTCCGTTTGCAGGAAACCCCGAGACATGCAACTGTTTACTTTTTCAAAAGAAATGTATCTGTGGGTCCACACTGGAAATATTGTTTAAAAAATTTTTTTTTTTTTACTTCTGACGCAATAAATGAATGTTGAATTTTTCTTGTACTTTCTTGTATTTCTCACCATTGACAAGAAACACACCACCAGAAGTCCGACTTTTTTTTTTAATCCCAATTTTATGACTCAAAAGATACAGTAAGTACATACATATTTTTTTGTCTTTTTATAAAAATGCATTGTACAATAAAAACCCTTTAAATGTGGAGAACAATTGGATTAGTGCAGGACTGGGTGGGGCAGAGAGGAAAGTGTAAACCATGGCGCCTCCAGAAGAATCATGTTGCTTCTTGTTGCGGCTCAAAATGACGCAGCTGAGGAATCTCTCTCTCTCTCTCTCTCTCTTCAGTGAGGTGGGAGACATTTTGTGTCGAGCTACGGAACTCGAGGGAATTTGCATATTTGTCAACTAGAGATCTCTTAAAGAAAATGAGCACTTAGACCAAGGGTGTCCAAACTATGGCCCATGTGCCAAATGCAACCCGCAAGCCATTTTTTATTAGCCCACTATATATATATATATATATATATATATATATATTGGAATGTGGCCCAAGTGAAATTTATGTTTAACTTGATTGTACTTCTTGGTTTTGACACTAGGTGGAGCTACGGCTTCATTAAAGCTAGCTGTGAAATTTGCTTCATTAGCATCAGTGGAAAGTGGCAGCTTTTGATTATCGGGCACAATCGACCAATATTTAGTTATTTTGCTTGTTTTAATCGTGGTCCAGACTTTTGTTTATTTTTCCGTAAGTGGCCGTCAGGGACAAAAGTTTGGACACCTCTGATTTAGATGTTGTAAAATATTTCTTCTTGTTTAAAGGGACTCTTTGTAGTTTTCTTATCATAAATAGACTATTCAGAGATGGTTGATAATAAGTGTCGGGTCCTGCTAGCGTGTAAAACCACTTTTTACCACTAGGGCGAGTTGTGAGCCCACATTGGGATTCCTTTTCAAGGTAGAAGCCTCAGTGTCTTGTTGACAATATTCCATCAATTGCTTATCAAGACATCTCCACATTTATTTATTTATTTATTTTCATCGCTGAACCAGAAGTTCTGCTGTTACACAACAACTTCTCGCCGTTTAGAGATCTGATAACGTTACTGATCCCTGAGCCGATACTCAGTGTACCCAAAGGTACTTTAATCAAAGGCAATTCTGAAACCATCATACCAGGAACAACACTGCTGCTCTGTTGCTGAACATGCAGCCAATGAGGAACTACACAGCACCATGGCTCTCACGCAGCCATTGTAGCATTAGATTGATTACGCGCAACATTTCCTCAGTGGCGCTAACTTGGCAGCACGAGTAACCGGTCAGCTGTGTGTTAGTGCTCGGATCAGAGCAGTTATTTTACAGGAATTCTAATGTCGTAAACACATGAGATGTCGTGGATATATGTCCCCATCTGATATATGGCGCCATCTGCCAGTGAAAAATGAAACTGCAAAAACTACATATAGCCCCTTTAAACAAACCACTTTTTTTTTTGCGATAATTCATCTTCACAGTAATTAGATAAGAGGCTAAATCACAAATAGCCCATTTTAAAGTCGCTAAGTTTTCTCTGAGCTCATCATCTATAATAAGCAGAGTTATTTTATGGCTTTTTCGGAGGATTGGAGAAGAAGAAGATCTGGAGGCTCACGACATAGAAACAGGTGGTTAAAACGAGTCAAACTAGAACGCGGAGAAGCAACTCGTTCCAACATTCCAGCCACGTTTGTGCAAGACCGGCGGAGGAAACTTCAAGCTAGAACATCTACTGTATCTCTGCGCTGCGCCTCTCGCCACATCAACACAACCTGTGATGCAGCATCGCAAATACAGACAGTTCACAAGGAAAAACCACATCTGTACTTTTGATCATTTTGTGCTTTTTAAGTTTCACAAAAACGTCGCAAAGAACGTTCAGAAGCAACATGGAGAAGAGAAAGTGTCAAAGATCTGAGAGAGTTAAAGGACGAGATCATGTTCACACAAGTCTGTCTTAAATCACCTTTTCACAGATTGACGAGACTCTTTTTTTAGCTTTCTGACGTTTGCATAAGGAATCCCCTCCTTAGTATGACCATATACCAGTATTTGAATTTAAAGGTGCAGTGTGTAAGATTTGGTGACCTCTGGAGGTGAAGTTGCGTGTTGTGTCCATCACCTCACCCTCACTCTTCTGAACATGCAGGAGAAGCTGTGGTCGACTTCAGTTGTCATTGAAACTCAAAAGATGTTTAGTATGTCCACTCTGGGCTACTGTACAAACATGGCGGCCCCCGTAGAGAGGACCTACTACTCATGTAAATGTACATTAATGGACTCATTTAAAGGTGATGGGAAGAAAAATACATTTAGGTGATTATGAAAGTGTCAGTATGTCATTGTTTTGTAATTTTTTTTTTTGTGATGACAAAAACGTACACACTGCACCTTTAAAGCAAGTACGTATATTTTCCTACCCCCCCCCCACCCCCCAAATAAAAAGCAGTTTATTTCCTTTTTCCTTTTAACCTGCTAATCCTGCACATTCTAGCACTGCACTGCCCTCTGCTGGCCACAAACGAAACTGTGTCAAAGTGACACACAGCCCCTTTAAGTTTAGCGCCATTTCCTTTTTCCTGTTGCATAAAGAATTGAAATCGGCGACAGAATCTAACGGAGGTGTCTCACAATTGATTCGGGGAAGTCGAGGATTTCTGCTGAGTCATCAGTTTATCTCTGCGGCGACGGTTCAAACCGGAGGAATGTTTCCAAACAAGCACCGACTCGCGGGAGCCTGGTTGGTTCCACCGCTCACTCCGCACCACTGTTGACTTAGGACAGACTTGATGTCAACGTGACCCCGCCCCCTTTCGCTGTGACGGCCCATTCACACATACTATATCATCATGTAGTGCACTCTCCAGGGAGTAGTGGTTCTCCTCCAGTTTCAAAGTCATCAAACATCACTATGATAAAAAAAAATTTAAAAAAAATTTAAAAAATAAAACACAAGTCACATTATCGTGTCAGGAGAGAGGTTTTCAGGGCGAAGACGTGTCGGAGAGAGACGGAGGGAACAGTTCAGCAGGTGATATGAAGTGACGCGGAGGCGTCGGTGAACCACCAGCTGACGCTTTAAACACCGCGGCGATACATTCGAGGAGTTTTGGAAGAAGAAGAGCGGAGGAAGCTGGAGCCCCGTGACGGGCTTGGAGTTGAGAGACGGCCTCTGTTGCCATGGCGAGCGGAGACAGGAAGTGTATGGAAATGAGCTGAGATAAGCAGTTCTGAAATTATCTCACCCAGCGTGTCACATGTCTCTGAGATCAAGGAAGTGGAGAGGGGCCGCAGTTATCATGGCTATCTTTGTGTTCACCTTCTGCCTCACCTCCATCACAAGCTTGAAACGTGTGTGTGTGTGTGTGTGTGTGTGAGTGTGTGTGTGTGTGTGTCTGTGTGTGTGTGTTAAGTGTTAACTTTGACATAGGATGATGGTATATATCCCTCCTCTCCACTAGCTCTGAGGACTCTCATCCACCCGTCTCCTTTGTCCTCCTCCATTATACTCAACAGCTCTCCCTCTGTGATGGAGATGGTGCCCTCACTGTTACCTGCACACACACACACACACACACACACACGCACGCACGCACGCACGCACACGCACATACATGTTCAAAAAACACTCATATACATATACTGTATATTGTATACATACACACAAACACTCATATATGTAGACATGTTCACAGTATATATGTATGTAAGTATATATATATATATACATACACACGCAGACATAAGCATAGTAAAAA
>JAFBJT010111699.1:0-12741 GCA_016785325.1 Chascanopsetta lugubris
TTTTGTCCTCTTGCCCTCGGTCGTTCTGTCCATCTGTCTGTCTGTCCCTCTCATCCGTTGTTTTCCCGAGTCCTCGTTCACCCCCTCTCCTCTCCTCATACACAGCAGCAGCCGGGCTGTGGAGCCAATCAGTGTCTTATGATTGCCGGTGTCTGTGGTTTGGGATGTCTTCTCACGTGTGTGTGTGTGTATGAGCGTTCCTCTGAGAGTCTGTAGAGATGGATGTGTGTCACTCTGCCAGACGTGCATCCTCACGGCAGAGTAGTACTTTATAGAGCCAGCTGCGGAGACCAGACTGTCAGGAACACACATGTCCCGTCCCCCCCCCCCCCCCCGGCGGCCCCCCCCCCCCCGAGGGGTACAAGGAAGTGGAAAAAAACGTGCAGTTCACAGGATGACCAGCGGATGGGAGCCCAAAGGGAGCAAATCCCCATAAAGTCCCATGTTAAAATGGCCAGCTTCAGAGGTGAAGAAAACATGTTTCAAGCCTGGCAAAAAAAAACTTCGGTTTTGGTCTCAATCCGTCACATGTTTTCCTGTGATTGGAAGTGATTATTTTTTTTTCTTCCCCCCAAACTCGCTTCTTTTCATTTCATTGACGCTTGAAAAGTGTGCATATTTGAGAGCGTGGTCTCTTAAGTGACAGCTGGGCCGGGCCTGGCACCCGGCCTGGTGATGCGATGGCACCATGGGCCCACCCACACCTCGGTGTGTGTTCTGCCTCTTTGCCTGTTTTTGAATGAATGAATGAAAGGAACCGGGAGGAGTTGGGCCTCGGCAAGATGTGCGACGAGTGACACGCCCACAAGTCGCTTCAATCGGCATGGGTGATGTCACGGACATCTTTGTACACAGTCATTAAGGCTACTTTCGCGGACATGACGGCCCTCGTCAGACCTGGTATTAACATCCTTTGGTGTCATTGTGCCGAGAAATCTCACCACAAGTGTTTGCATCTGCCCATACCCGTCATAAGCAAATAATAACACTGCCGTAGTGCCAGATTATGTTGTCTTTAATCTGAGATGACAACACAGATGTGTCTGATGTCACTGTGCGTTTCTGTGCCAGAGAAAGACGAGGCCAAATCGATGTGATGCATCCAAGCCAGATTCTACAAATGTAAGAGCAGTATCAATAGATGTGCTGATGATGTGGCTTTAGACAAACGAACATATGACACTGCAAACAATTGGACATGCAATGAATTCATTGTAAAACACACACACACACACACACACACACACACACACACACACACACACACACACACACACACACACACACACACACACCGAGGAGTATAGCTTGTTCCTCCTGTCCTCTTTGTCACTTTTTAGTCACACTGTGCACCTGTAAATTCTGTTCAAGAAATGAGCTGCAACTGTACATCCTCCCAATATCCAACTCACACCTCTGTCACTCTTTGTATCCCTCTCTCTCTCTCTCTCTCTCTCTCTCTCTCTCTCTCTCTCTCTTTTTAACACACGCACACTCACACACATTCTCTCTCTCTCTCTCCCTCTTTCTCTCTTTTCCCTGTCTGTCACTTGTTATCTCAGCATCTGAATTCCCTCTGCCTTTTATTATCCCTAAATCCCCCCTTCTTACTCTTGCTGTATTCTCTCTCTCTCTCTCTCTCTCTCGCTCTCGCTCTCGCTCCCTCCCTCCCTCTCTCCCCCTCTCTTCTCTCTTCTTTTCTGTCCCCTTCAGGCCAACTCTCAAACCTCCATCAGGAGCAAACAAGGTTCCTTGACATTCAATTTCCTGCTTGCCACGCACTTCTCCATTGTACACGCTTCTGCAGCTTTTCCAGGCCTGTTTTTGTGTGAGGTGAATAGGTGGATGGATGTGGCATTGGGCGAGTGGGCGGGCAGAAGGCTGGATGGGGTGGGGCGGCCGGCTGACAGCCTTCACTGTGAAGCTTAAACAGCAAGGTCAGTTCTCAAGAATGTTGTGGGCATTATTCAATGGCACTGAGAGTGTTTGTGTGTGTGAATGTGCCTCAGCTGTTTCTAGTGTTATCTCTCACCTGTCACAATTGCATAGAATGTGTGTGTGTGTGTATATGTGTATATATATATATATATTTATATACTCATCATTTTTAGTAATATCACTTCAACATGTTTTGATAATCAGCATATTCAATAACTTTTTTGAAATGGCATATTGTTTAAGAAGTTCTGTATTTTTCACAATATAACACATAAACAGCTTCAATACTGATCAGGGGTGTCAAACTTCTTTTCACCCAGGGCCACATCAGCTTGATGGTTCCTCTCAAGGGGCCAGTTTTAACTGTGGGACCAAATGTGATGACTACTTAACATATTGTAAAATGACTCTTCATATTTGATTATTATTTATTCAAGTTACAAATATTGCATGTGCATTTACATACATGAGGAAATGTAAACACAAGGTAAACACACTGAATATGTTGCCACACATAAAAAGTGGCATCTGTAATTAACAAGAGGTCATGGGCAATGTGTGCTTTCGACTTTTATTTTTAGACAATCGTGAGCTTTAAGCTCTGGTGGGCCACTTAAAATGATGTCGCCGGCCACATTTGGCCCACGGGCCTTGAGTTTGACACATGTGCTACAGATATATACTTATGATATTATATGCACAGTCTGTGATGTTACTCAACAAAACAACCTAATTAGTTTCAGTGAAGCAGACATAATATTCTTTCTTCCTCACCCCTCTCACCTTTACACAGACACACGATTTAAAAATATCACAGGTTTATGTTGAGGCCATCGAGTACTTCATCTTAATTTCAGCGTGATGAAAAAGTTCTGTTTGCCAGATAAGTCTTAATACAACAGCATGAGCCCTGGCAGCCAATATTCATATGAGGAATATAAGCCAGAGTTCACAGCCGTCTATTTGTGTCAACCCGCCTTCAGAAAATCTTGTGCTCTTTAATCAAATGTCTGTTTGCTTGATGAAACTCAAAATTACCGACTCTTGTCTGTTTATATTTTATCTTTCAACACATCAAAAGTTTAGATAAGATGGATTCAAGAAATCAGCCCGAGCCATCAGCTCTTAAAAATCTATTGACCAGTGTGGTTGGGCATGAATAGATGTTTTTGTGAGGCAGTTTCAGGACTGATGTGCTCATTCATCACACTGTTGTATAGAAATCATTCAATGCAAACATGTTTTCAGTCAGTCCATGTTTTCAGTGGCTGAAATGGATCTTTATCGTGATTCACATCATTTTAATTTTGTTTAGAGGAAAAACAAAATGACTCATCTCCGACAATGTGCACAAAAGAAAATGACAAATACATTTGTATGTGGAGCTGTCTATTAAATCTATTATAGTGTTTTTTTTTAAGAGTTTGATTTGATAAGATCACTACATTCATTGCTTGCCTCTGTTTAAAAAACGTCTTAAAAAAATAATTTCCAGAGGACTCATTGGAAAAAAAACTCAATTTGATATATTATGTGACATTTATAATATTGAAATAATATTTATTCAATTCATGCGAAGAAACTGTAAAAAACCATCTCCTTTGAGAAGACCAGCTCTGGGTGTCACGGTGAATGGATCACTGTAGGGTGATAACACATTCATTAATTCATTATCATTCTACATTCAGTTGTAATTTCTATTAATAGATCTATTTAATCAACATATTAAACATTAAAGGGTAATGGAAATAAAATAATACATTTAGGTGTGTACAAATCATATTTCAGTGTATAATTTGTTTGTAATATCTTTGGAAATGACCAAAATGACCAAAATCTTACACACTGCACCTTTAAGGAACTGACATCTGCAGTATGAGTGAATGTAATTTAGTGCAGGTTCATTCAATTAAAAGGGATTCTTGGAGTGTTGTTCAAGATTGACTTCTGAAATGGTTTTAAACTTTACAACACTAATAAACTCAGCATTAGCACTTTCTTTGGCATTAGTTTTATGATGTTGTTTGTTGTTATTGAGTTTAAACAAGTGTATATTTTTAACATGATTTTATTTCCAGGCCTGTACAGCCTAATTCTTTTTAATGATGCGCAAAACAATAAGTGCATGTTTTAAGAGTGTCCAATTTATTTGCAATGTTAAGACAAAGGTTTGTGGCTGACAATGACATAAAGACACATTTACAATGTGATGCACTCAGGTGAGTTATTATCCAAATAAAGGTACTACCAGGACAACAAAGACACATCATTACACTTCACATAGTCATTGATGCAATGTTTCCCACTGCAATGCTTTCTAAATGTTGAAATGATGAAAAACGTTAAATATACAGAATTTCATGAAACAACTGAGACCTCCTACCTTATTTCCCTCATTGAATATCAAATATATCAAATATCGATATAATATAATTATCTTTATTTTTCTATTTCCTTCCATCACCAAGTGCAACTTTCCCACCGGGCAACTGACGATGTTCTCAAGCAGGCTGCAGGTAAGTGATTTAGATTTTTAATTCAGCAGCACAGCAAGCAGGTACGATTCTGCAAGTCAGTCCAGGTCATCAGAAATTACTCAATGATTAGTGTGTGAGTGTGTGTGTGGGCTTGTGTTTGAGCTAATGAATCACCCTCCTCCTTGTGTGTGTGTGTGTGTGCGTGTGTGCGTGTTTGCGTGTGTGTGTGCAAGAGAGTGAGTCCTGTTGAGAGATAAATGAGTCTGGTTGACATTGACTGGAACAGGTGGTGAAGTCAGCAGGGAAGTCATAGAGACAACACACACGCACACACACACACACACACACACACACTCACACACAACACACACACAGAGGGAGATGTACACACCCAATTTGACTTCAGTGCGTATTTTCTGGCTTGTTTGACAGTGTAGCCAGTCTGATTGGATAAAGAGGGGAGAATAGGAGCTTGTCTTTGAATCGGCTCCATATTGACTGGCTGATGTATTGATCACAGGGGCAGAGAACCTGCATTAATCATTCACAGTTTCCTTGATTGACTGATTGTATTTTGTATTTTCATGAACATGGCATGCAATTTATTTGCTTCTGTATGCACTAGTGAATGTGGTTGGAACGTGTGTGTGTGTGTGTGTGTGTGTGTGTGTGTGTGTGTGTGTGTGTGTGTGTGTGTGTGTGTGTGTGTGTGTGTGTGCATGCTTAATACAAAACTGGGAACATGTAGACCAGAAAGTAATTGATGGCTTTTGACTATGTATACGTATCCAGGTGAGTGAGGTGCGGGCTGGTAGAGGATCTCGGGGACTTGTGAGAACATTAAAGGTGCAGTGTGTAAGGTTTGGTGACATCTAGAGGTGAAGTTGCATGTTGTATCCATCACCCCTCACCATCACCCCTCTTAGCATGCAGGAGAACCTATGATAGACATCGGGTGTCATTAAAACTCAAAAGATGTTTAGTATGTCCACTCTGGGCGACTGTGAAAACATGGCGGCCTCTGTAGAGAGTACCCCCTCCTCCTTTGATAATGGGAATGAGTTATAATACATTTTGGTGATTATAAATTGATTAAAAAATATCAGTACGTAATTGTTTTGTATTATTTTTAGAGGTGACAAAAATGACACACTGCACCTTTAAAGATTCACTGCTTGTTTCCTGTTTGGGGCTGATAAGTAACGCCAGGCACACAAAGCTATTGTGGAATTCATTAGAGCATTTCAATCACGGGAATATTACATTATCATTACTGAGCATTCAGGTCCTCGAAACAAGTTTAAAATTAAGTAATAGGTTCAAAAGGCCTTGAAAAATATATTTGAATTCTTGTCGCCGCCAGAACTGCTTGACTGTCCTCGTTGCTCAGTAAATGCTGCTGGTGCCTCTCGCTGCTCCTGCCCTTGTCTGTCCGCTCTCTCGACCTGAAACATCCCCCGACGTTCACTGAAGCTGTTTTCAGATTGACTTTTCTGAACTCCACTGAATGTCCACACAATTTGATCCCCCCCCCCCCCCCCCACACACACACACACACAGAGTTTGCCTTTCATACATGAACAATGCAGCGGCAGAGTCTCCGCTCAGATGTACTCACACCACCGCTGAAAGCTCCAGAGCGCTCATGTGCGCGCGGGCACAGCAGGTGGAGTCGGGAACGTGACAGATTCACTCCCCTTCTGCCGTCGTGCGTTTTTTTGCACCGTCGTCGCCAAAAGCTGCGTAAATGCTCCGTCGGCGCCTCCGTCTCTGCCTTCTTACACCTTGTGTTGCGTTTTCAAAGCATCGTCGACGCGCCCACTCGCTCGCTCTGGATCCTGCGGAGAGCGTCCCGCTGCGTCCTGTCATGGGCCGACGTGGACAGTTCCCGCGGTTTGTCTCACCTGCAGCCGTGTCAAAACTCTTAAGCGCTTACTCACGTACGTACATGCGTAACGTCCGACATCTGAGAGCAGCATTCAACTAGAGAATTTCATGCATGCATCAACAATGGGACGGTGTAGCTGCGCGCCATGTTGACTGCAGCTGGTGGTGGGACCAGGTGTCACCTGCACATTTTTAAAAAACTGTGAATGCAGTGACAAACTTCGAAACACCCTTAAAGGAGCAGCGTGTAAGATTTCAGTCCGTTTTCGCACTTCTAAAGTAGCAGAGTCGAGTGGCCCCTGAACCAAGATGATTTTGACACCTCTGCCCAAACGGACAAAAAGTCCTGTCACATAAGTGAATGCAAATGAGTTGTGTCGCTGATTGTCGGTAAAAGGGTGACGATGAACGCTTTTGTTCGTCACGTACATCCAGAAGTGATGTGCGGTGATATGCAGAGCAGCTCGCCCTCAAAGCTGCGCGAAAACGTCGGAATGGGAAATGAGGAATAGAAGCTCTAAGTATAAATCTGTAATAATCTCGGTATCAAAGTTCATATTATGTTCTGGTGTGTCGGTAGGTTGTGCAATTTTCCAGTATATACATGTACATGCAGTTTAATTTGACACCATTGCGAAGCACATGCAGTCACAATAACCCTAAGAGCCGTAGCAGACGATCACGAGAAAAATACCATACGAGGTGGAGTCTTTAATTATTCATCGAGGAGTTTGTCATTATCTTTCCGGCTTTCATTTCAAAGTTTCGGCCTCAGTTCAAAAGCTCTTTCCAACACTTCCCTGCCGTGAATTAAATTCCGGGGGAAATACTAATACAAATTTTTTTTAATTTTAATGAATACTATTGCTGGCCACAGGGATGGTTAAATTTGAATACGTTGATTACACAGGAATCAGCCATTGGCCCGTTCAGCACCTGCGAGTCGCCCTCTTCTTCTGTGGCTTCTCAGGAATCATTGATCCATTCAGATCAACGGTGATTCAACGCAGACACATCAAATAAATAAATTAATAAATAAATAAATAAATAACGCGACAACAATCATGATGCATTTTGAACAATCGCTCGAGATATTGACATTTCCACAACAGACAGCGTCAGACAGGGAAAAGTTCGAGGAAACCGGTGAACTGTGTGTCTCTGCGGAGGCAACGAGAGGCTGTTCATTATTGGATTTGTCGGAATGTGTGTGTGTGTGTGTGTGTGTGTGTGTGTGTGAGGAGCCATTTTAATTATGTGCTGCTGTGGTTTGGGGTCCCCCTCTCTCCCTCACCTTCCCTTCCTTTCTCTCTCTCTCTCTCTCTCTCTCTCTCACTCCCTGTCTTGCCAATATGAAGCCCTCCTCCTCTTTATTCCCCCTCTTGGCTGTTCCCGTGACAACTCTCTTGGCCGTTAATCGCCGTGGAGACGGACAGAGGTGGATCAAACGAAGGAGGGAGAGCAACTCAAATTGGCTCCGCGTTGGGCCACGTGATCGTCATGCCGCCTCGCTCTGTCTCTCACTCTCTCCCCTCTGCCTTCACAGTATCGTTTTGCAACATCTCTCCTTTAACGTTTGCACCTTTTCACGTCCTTCCTTCATCTCACTTTCCATTCTTCTTTCACGGCCTTCCATCACTGCCCACTCCTCCTCTTCTCTGACTTTGTGTGACACTCCCACCGCCCCCCTCTCTGTAGCTCTCTCAATACAGAGACCCTGTCACAACCCTCAGCAGTATGGCTCCTTGGCTTGTTTACAATCGAACTGAGTATTGCATCTCCCCCGATCTGATTTCATACAGCACACGGCTGCTCTGTAATCTGAAGCATCGCGTCCAAGACACCAGTGTCAGGTCTTCCTCCTCACAGAGAAGTTGGCTCTGCGAGTAACTCTTACAGGCGGAACGACAACGCTCTGCGTCCACGGCTTTCTTGCCGAGCGGCGAGGCAGAAAAAAAGGTGCTACATTCTTGCCTAGAACAGCCTGTGTAAATGGGGCTTGTCTCTCTCTCTCTCTCTCTCTCTCTCTCTCTCTCTCTCTCTCTCTCTCTCTCTCTCTCTCCCCCGCCCCTTCCCTTTGTTGCTGCAGTATGAGCTCACCAGCGTTGAGCTGCACCAGAGGGACTTATTGTCGTCTGGTCCCCGGCGTCCACCTGCAGGGCGTTCGGGGCTAAGTCCAGTGCAGACGGCGCTGTGTCTAAGAACTCACCTCAGGGTCCAGAGTATTACTGGATGATGACGGGAACTTTTACCGACAAGCCCGATACGGATTATGGGACGGGCGTTTTCAACAGTGATCTCATTAACGCATGAATGAGTGTCGTGTCAAAAGAGGGTTTTGCAAGGCCCTTTTCCAACTGTGAACAAAAGGGGAACCAATCATTATCACGTGACCTCCCTGACCAGGCTGTGTGGCAGGCAGAGAACATTGCGTCTGACACTTTCACATTTATGCGAATAAATAGCTTATATTTGCCATGATGGTGACGTGTACTCTAGTTCTACAAATGCAATTAGCTGATGGGAGCATTCCTCTTCCATGAAACGCAACCCTCCATAGTACACATTATGATCCCGGGTAGAAAAGACATGTTTAGAGTGTTTTGATGCCTTAAAATAGACTAAACAAACATGATCTGAAGACTTAGATTTGATTTCTCTAAAATTTTTTGGAAGTTGGGTTTGTTATCTGTAAGCAAGATTGTGCCATAATAGAGCGTAAATGGGAAGGAAAAAAAAATTAATTGGACATCATTACTTCATGAACATGTGGAAAATGTTCAATAACTAGTTTTATTGTCTGGATGTTGCCTAGAGGCAACATTGTACCATTGTGGAGCAACCCATTGAAATGAATGTCTCGAAGAGTCTAAGCATAATTCTTCAAACTATACACAAACTTCTTATTCATAATAAAAAAAAAGGTCATTAAGCTCAAATGCCATATAGAGCTAATCGGGCGTTTTTGTGATCAGCAGGTTGATCATCTCTACTCTGTCTTCTCAGCAGCGTATGCTAACAGGTGTTGGCCATTCGTTTGATGCCTTTACTGCTTGTTGTCTGTCGACTCCTTGTTGTTTTTGGTTTCAGCGCATGTGGTTTGACGTCTTGCTGTGCATGTTGTCATTTTTTTTATTTCAATCAATAAGTATTTGAAGATTCATACTGTTACTCGTACTGTTGCCAAAACATGTGCACAGATGCAAGAGTGAAACCATTCTTAAGAAGTCATTTCAACTATGACTATTCCTTAAGGCACAATGGATTGCTTTTAACATGGATTTCTCTCAGCAAGAAGGTACTTTAACTGCTAGCTGTAATAGCTTTCTTTCAGTTGTTGTGTGTGGTACAGTGTAAACAACTCGAAATCAACCAAGAAACTGATTGTCGTCAAATGACTGCTTTCCTATCTCAGTTATTGTTTTGTAAAACCAGTCTCTATCACTGTTGAACTATTTTCACAAATCAACTGTCTCTGCGAACCCTAAGTAGTTGTCTGGCCTGCTTCCTTTGATTCCCCCTGCAGACAAAACAATTTACCTTTGCAGCAGAAATAAATTGTGTTGCAACTTAAATGAGTGATTACCAGCCATGCCCCCTAAGAGCAATCTGTCCAGTGTATAGAATCAGTTACACAAGCATTAGATAAGCCCATTAATGTACTCTTACAAGAGGAGTGGGTCCTCTCAGGTGATGGATATAACATGCAACTTCACCGTAAGATGGCACCAAATCTTACACACTGCACCTTTAAGGAATCACGGGTATTGGTAGTGGATCAATATCAGAGGAATGTCCATCTTGAAAACTTTTGAGCCCCATAGAGCAATGATTTTCAAACGGTGCGTTGCAACCAAAAAATGGGTCGTGGACCCGCTTTCAGTGGGTCGCTGGCCTTTGACTGGGATATAGATTCTGTGCTTTTATTTTGAAGGGGAATCGTGCAGTCTATTCAAACTGTAACAGTAGGTGGCGATGACACCCTCGTAATGTTTGCTTGTTTTCTTATGCTAATTGACCATGGCAGAACGCAAGTATGACACCAACTACATGAACTATGGATGTTCTAATTCTGAGGATAAAAGAAGGCACATATATTCGTTCTATCACCCTGTGTCACCGAGAAGCACTTTTTGGGTTTTAATGAAAATGAAGCTCATTGGGTGTAAAAAGGGAGTCTTTCCCTCTCTAGCATCGCCCCTTGCTGGTTGTAATTAAACCTTAAACCTTACATTTTTCTCGATGTGCTGCTTGTCATTACGAAGCCAGACTAGTTGAGAACCACTTGCGTACAGAATCCGTGTCAAACACGGTAACATTCCCGACTGTGTACGATTTTGGTTATTTTTGTCACATGTACAAATATTACAAAACAATTACATGCTGATATTTTCATGAATTTATAATTACCTAAATGTTTTTTTTTCTCCCATTACTCTCAAATGAGCCCATTAATGTGTATTTACATGAGGAGCAGGTCCTCTCCACGGGGGCAGCCATCTTTTTACAGTAGCCCAGAGTGAACGTACTAAACATTGTTTTGTGTTTCTATGACAACTGAAGTCTACCATAGATTCTCCTGCATGTTCAGAAGGGTGAGGGTCAGGTGATGGATACAACATGCAACTTCACCTCTAGATGTCACCAAATCTTACACACTGCACCTTTGAGGGTAGTAGAAAAAAATATTTAGGTGGTTATGAAAATGTCTGCATATAATTGTTTTGTTGCATTTGTTTCACCAATAGAAGTGACAAAAATGGCCGAGAGCTTACGCACTGCACCTTTACAACACCCAGAGACAAAGGTTTGAAAAAACGCTGATAGTAATGAGAAGGGAGTGGACAGCTGTTTCTCCCATTCAGGCTCCAGTAATACTTATTGGTGGCTTGGGCAGAGTTGATGGATGATTCCATGTTTTCAAATGAGTAATTAAATATCTAGCTAACTCTGCAGTTAATAACTGATTATTAGTCACTTAAATTAATTAGCATACCTCTGGCTTTGACACATACTTAATAATGTGTTTAACATTTGTTAAATTTTAATCACTGGTTAATTAGGCACATATTAGAAAATGGTAATACAAAGTGTTACCCATTGAGCACATTATCAAACAAAGTGATCCATAATAAAAGAAGAGGAGCCTGGTTGGGAGGTGATTCTCAGTTAAAGGCCACGCTCTGATATTTGAGGCATCTTCTTCTTCTTCTCCTTCTCCTTCTAATTGCAAACAGCTGGTCATCACGTTGAGCTTCAGGTCCGTGTCGGAGATGGGCCACATGGATGATGAGGAAAGTTTTCGGTGCAGAACTCGGTGATTATTTTAAGTTTCCAACACCATCATATAGCAGGGACTTCAAGCTGAAGCAGACCTGGGACTGATTGAAGTCATTTGAAGCCCAACGGTTGGATCAGGACACCAGTGCTGTCGGTCTGTGCTGTAGATTAAACATGACCCCTCCATCTGGAGGTCACCTCAGTTGTAATTAGAGAGAAAACATGCTGTGAAGCAGCTCACTAAGTTATTGGTCACCTCATCTCCTCAGAGAGCAAAACACAAATACAGGAGTCACCCATTTCCTCTTCTTTTATGGAGTTTTGGTGTCCATATCTGTGTAATTCACAATAATTAGGATCTTTTGCTTTTTATTTTGCTTATTAGATAAATGTAAAATGTAGAACTGCTTACACAATCAGTAATGTATGGGTGATAGCTGTACAATACTTGCAAATGCTCCTCATTTTGTAAAAATGTAACATAGATTGACTTTAAAGGTGCAATGTGTAAGATGTGGTGACATCTAGAAGTGAAGTTACAAGTTGTTATCAACAGTCAAAAGATATTTTGTACATCTACTCTGGACCACTGTAAAAACATGCCAGCTCCCGTAGAGAGGACTCGCTCCTCATGTAAATATACATTCATTAGCTAATTTAAGGGAAATGAAAAACAAACGACATCTAAATGATTCTAAATTCGAAGTGACAAAAATGACGAACTCTTCAACAACTGCGCCTTTAAGTTAACTTTTGTTAATTGTGTGATGTAGTTTGGGGGTATGTGGGCAAATACAACCAATTTGGAATCTTTATGGAACAGAGTACTTATTGATAAAAAAAAAATGCAGTGAAAATGTAAAAAAGTAATTAGAACATAGTTCAGTATTACAAATCTTACGATGTTAAAGGAATTAATCGAGTTAAGTCCTTCAGTGCGATCAGCTGTCGTAATAATCAGTCCAGGTGTTTTTGCAGAGTCTGGCTCATTAACAAACAAACCCACATCCACATTAAACACATTTACAACCCTGGATACTGGAGACTTTATCTGTGTTGTTGGGATTTTCTCTCATGACTGAACGTCAAGAAAGAAGAAAACACCATCGCCACCATGGAACTAAGTGTTTGTTCAGTGACTAGGTTACCATGGAAACCT
>JAFBJT010111701.1:3080-20597 GCA_016785325.1 Chascanopsetta lugubris
TTTTATTCTATGTTGTTGTTGTCGTCGTCGTCATTGCTGTTGCTGTTGTTGTTGTTGTTGTTGCCAAATCAGACAGAGGGAGGAGCTGGAGCACAGGTGGATGTGTGAGTGCTTCAGCCGACTTCACCGTGGCTCCGACCACAGCCTGAACTCTGCATGGTCCCCGTCTCTAAACCTCGTACCCCTCCTCTCCGCTGTAGCAACCCTATTAACTACTGCACACCCTGACCTACTATGAATGTGCCAATTCTAATGTTCTTTCTGTTCCCGTCGCTCTTTATTGCTCTTCTGATCGCTCTCTCTCTCTCTCTCTCTCTCTCTCTCTCTTTCTGGAAAGTGACCAAACCTCCCCTTTGATTATTTTATTTTATTTTATTTTTTCTTCCTTTTTTTCAAATCTTCCGTCTCTTCTCTCTTCCTTCTTTCTCCTACTATTGAAAACTCGCTATAATAGTACCTGGTATCGCTGTTTCTTGTCAGTGTATTGAGGAATGTCATGTAGGCTAATGACTTTGAAGATGTTTCATTACTTGTTTTATATTCTCATGAATAAATATGCTTCTTGTATTTAAAGCTGTGAAACGATATTATAATCTGTTTTTAAAACTTTGCCAAAATCAGTAAAAATATTGAAATGGAGACTTTTGTCTGTTTGTTTGTTTGTGGTGTTTTGATCATTTCAACGTGTCTCATTCATTACAGAGTCAAACCTCCAGAGCCGGCTCGAACCATTTTGGTGCCCTAGGCAAGAGTGTGGTTTAGTGTACCCCCCCCCCGCCCCCCACAGGGCTCGCAGCAGCACCCCCCTTCCAGCAGGTGGCGCCCTAGTCAACCGCCCACATGGCTTATGCCTAGAGCCGCCTCTGCAACCCTCTTTCTCCTGACACCTGCTAATGTGTGATCTCAGCTCCACACATGTCAGTATGCAAATATTTACATAATTTGCGTGCTTAGGTTTATACTTCTCATCTTAGACTTAGATTTTTTTAGATTTAAAGTTTACTTAAGTGTACTAGGATTTTAACATACAGTATATGTGACTCTATTTACATTATTGTTTGAGCCAAACAAAGAGCTGCATGTCGCTCATAACGCTACGGTAGCCTTCAGTTTGAGTTATCAAATTAAGTCTCCTAAGTTTGTCTCCTCTTGGCTATAGTACATATATATATATATATATATATATATATATACACACACATACACACAAGAAAATAATATTGATTTTGAGGCAATCACTTTGCATATAGTAAATATTGCTTCGATTGCTCTTGCTACCAAATGTTTCATCATATCCCCCACTGTCATAACATAAGTATGACATATTTATCTCATTTTAAAATGATTCAAGAGCAAATTCTCATTGGCCTGGTCAAGTGCACCATCAGCAATAATACGACAAACATGTAGTAGACATGTAAATAAAATACAAAAAAAGGAGACGACACAAACCAAGTGTTAAAATATGACACGTGACACAAATGCAATACAAAACACTGTTTAACACATCTACCAAGAAATAAATGAATCATGTAAAAAATAAAACAAAACAGAATGTTAACGCTAACATCTCATGTCAAAGTTAAATAAGTTGGTAGTTGTATTTGGACTCAGTAAATTGACACAGTAAATTCCAGCGGAGGGACACATCATGGATGAGTCAAGGTTTTCTAACCACACCATCTCTTCCCTCGCTGCGTCCATTTAACACCGCCAACGTTACGAAAGTCAGAGGCGCCCGCTGATTGGCTGTTGCTGTAGAGACCTCCAGTCTCACTATCCTCACTCCATACCGCCCACCAATCAGCGGCGCCGCTCGGCCCCGCGACGTCGGTCTCCTCTCGGCTCGGCCAATCGGAGCGCTGGACCTCGATGTACATTACCAGGGGTCTTCCGCCCTGTGGCTCAGGTAGACGGGACCAGCAGCCGCAGCGGGAAGGTGAGATAACAACAATGTTCCCAGCCACAGTTTAAATATTTGGTTGCGGGTAATCTTCTCATTTAACAACAGCTAATGCTAATGCTAAAGCTGTTATTCAGCTGTGTTGTGCGGTCAAAGTGAACCGGAAGTCGGTGTATTTGTGTGGAAAACGGAGAAAAGTACAAAGGCCGCGCGGTCCAGCCTGTTAGTAAACACTGAATGTACATTTAATGCAGATAGATCGTCTTATAACAACATGGCTGAAAGATAACAAGGTAGTGGAGTGTTTTATCTGTTCATTTCCGTTTTATGACTTGAATAACAGGGTCTCATCTCCATGTGACATTGAAATATCGAAGTAGTTGAACTAATATTCTGTTCCAGGTGGTTTATATCATATTTTAAAGCTGATTTTTCATGGAATAAAATGGCGCCCACCGTTGCTCTCTTAGACACAGGGGGCAAGAGTTACTGTACATGCAAAAGAGAAAGTTAAATAACGATGCTGCAAAGTGATATTGTTCTTGTTCACAGTTTAAATAGAAATATTTAAAACGGCAGCATGACGTCATTGTTGAAGTGAAAAATGAATGTTATCATTTTTAATTGTTGACATTGAATGCTATATGTGTATATCCTGTTTACAATTTAAGCTAATCATACTTTAAATACTTCAGTGACCTCTGCTGAAAGATAAGATCTGATCAAACTGATCAAACCAAAAATATATAGAGGAGTGGATGCAGTGGAAATATGCAAATAAAAGGCGTAAAAGTGTAGAGACTAATAGTTTGGTATATACAGTATAGATTTAAATAGGTCTTGAATATTCTACACACACTGCATGAGGAAATTGAACTCTTATATTTGGAACTAAATATTTGGATAATTCATTTATAATGAGTGTTTATTGAAATTGCATGTTTTAACCAGAATCAAGTAATAAGTAGTTCTGGAAGTACCTTTCCAAACAGAAAAAAATGTAAGCTGAATGTTTATATGATCTATTGTCATCAGAAAAAATAGTTTGACAAACAAATGTCTACATTGTAGAACTAATCATCTAACTAATCATCTAATTTTTATTGTAATTCTGTCATATTACATTGGCTGTGCTCCTTCTCTTTGTTATGTTGTCATTACAAAGTTATGAAACTTGTTAACTCTCTACATTGTCAAAGAAAACCATAATAGAAGTGTGTGTCTTGTTACACACAGTATTTGTAAACATTTGTGTTCTTGTTTTCCAGTCTCCCCCCTCTCCTGTATCCATCATGTCGATGAACAGCTCAGCAGACATCCTGAGCTCCGCCTTCCTTGGGCTGGAGTATGTGGACGCGGTTTTACCCCCAAACCCCCTCCAGCCGTCTCTGGAGCGAGCCTGGGGCTACATGATGGACAACTACACCAAGTTCCAGATCGCCACCTGGGGGTCGCTCATCGTCCACGAGTTCATCTATTTCCTCTTCTGTCTGCCTGGATTCATCTTCCAGTTCCTGCCCTTCATGCAGAAATACAAGATCCAACAGGTCTGTGTGGTTGCTGGGTAAATAGTTTCACTAGTACAGTATGAGTTTGAATAACCCCCCCCCCCCCCCCCCCCCCCCCCCCCCCCCCCCCCCCCCCTCTGTGTGTGCAGGACAAACCAGAGACGTGGGAGAAGCAGTGGAGATGTTTCAAGATGCTGCTGTTCAACCATTTCTGTATCCAGCTGCCTCTCATCTGTGGAACCTACTACTTCACCGAGTTCTTCAACATCCCCTACGACTGGGATTCAATGCCACGCTGGTCAGTGACATATTTAAAACACACACCCAGTGTCTCCTCAACCATCCAGACCCTCCAATGGCACCCCCAGTTGAAGGGGCTGGATGGGGCTTAACACTTTCATTTGATTGAAGGTAAAAGATAACAACAGGAGTCATTTAAGGATACATTCCCTATAGAACAGGTCTATACCTTGTTGTTTTATGAAACAAAAAAAACAAAAAAGTACTTTATTTATGTTAATTACACGACATAATGTCATTTCTGTCTCTATGTGGTCGTGTGTTTACAATTCTCCTCTGCTCTCTGTATTGCGCACGGCGGAGTTCTGCCCTGACGTGCACACACACCCACACGCACGCACACACAGTCACATGCACGCGAAGTGCACGTGGCCAGTGTGAGTCACTGGTTTGAAACCTGCTCGGACCACCTTGCTGCAGTGGCACTGACACCCTGAAAGGCCACATGTGTACTGATAGTGTGAAATACCCTACGACCCACACATCTGGATAAGTGGTTGAAAATGGCATGACATGAACATTCCTTTCCAGAGCTGGCTCTAGGCAAGATCATGGTTTTGCCCCCCCCCCCAACCAACTCCTCCGCGCCCACACACCACACCATATATTAATGGACAACAGTCGTTTGACAAACCTCTTCCACAGTGCTCATTGTAAGACAGGTTCAGTCAAATAACGAGAGGAGCGTGGAGGGAGGTGTTTTATTTTAATTTTTTCTGTATTTGTTCATTTTTTATTCAATTCTATTCAATTCTATTCAAAGGAGGAAAGGGCCTCAGTCGAGGATGCAAACTATTTCTGTACTATCATTATTATTCTGTCATGTTAGTTCATTTATTGTTTTAACCTTTTTTGGAGGGCGTGCAGCAGGGCGTCCCTCCAGCAGGTGGCGCCCCAGGGTGACAACCGATTTGGACTCTGCCTAGAACCGGCTCTTGAGCGTTGCGCCTGTAAAACCCAAACTGGGAATCTCTGCGCTCCCGAACTCAGAACTTCAAACCTCAGACACGATCCACCATAACTCTCCTTCCCTCTGTGTCCACAGGCCGTACCTCCTGGCTCAGTGCTTGGGCTGTGCCATGGTGGAGGACACCTGGCACTACTTCCTCCACCGCCTGCTGCATCACCGCAGGATCTACAAGCACATCCACAAAGTCCACCACGAGTTCACTGTGAGTAGAATCACGCAAGTGATAAGACGGTTAAAAAAATACACAAACACACCACTTTGGGGTTAATCCCTGAACTTGCAAAGTTATCCATTAAACTTGCTGTAGCTCCACCGGGCACGTAAACATAAACTCTCTCCTCCTCTGTCGTCCAGTCTCCGTTCGGCATGCAGGCCGAGTACGCCCACCCTGCCGAGACCCTCATCCTGGGAGCCGGCTTCTTCATCGGCATCATGATCTTCTGTAACCACGTCTTCTTCCTGTGGGCCTGGGTGTCCTTCCGTCTGCTGGAGACCATCGACGTCCACAGGTTGGATACAGTGACGGTTACGGTATCTGTGCACACATGACATGTATTGACCTCACGCACTCGGAACACTGTGCCGTAAGTTGCACCACTGAGTATGACCTGAAAGAAGCACCGTGCTTCTCATGAGTGTCAGTAAGTGGGAATATCAACCACCAGAGGGCATCAGAGGACACCAGATGTCACTGTCCTACTGTTCCATCAGGTGACATTGAACCGTTGTGTCCTCACATTTTAATATGGTATGATGACATCACAGACGATATGGGCCAAGTTTTTCAGAATTGATGTATTATCATAATATATTATTATAATATTACAAACTTTTCAATTATATGTATTTTCCAAACATTGTCAATTCTGACAAATCCCCAAACTAACAAATACATTGAAACAACTATAATCATTTGAGCGGTATGACATGGTCCATTGTGTGGCACACTGTGGTCATGTTTGTGTAAATGACCAGATGAATGCGTGTACCTAATAAAGTGGCCAGTGAATGTATGTTCATATACATTCACTGACTTCAGTGATGCTGCAGAATAGAACATTGGATGATGGAAACATGGGGTCAGATAAATACGTGCATACATGCATCATATCTACAGTCTCATCATAAGTATGCACTATATATATATGTATATGTATATCTATATATATATATATATATATATATTATATAATGTATTTATTTTTCCAATGTGACTTATCTTCGTTCTCCTCTCCTCTTCCCTCTCACCCCCAGCGGTTACGACATCCCCATGAACCCCCTCCACCTGATCCCCTTCTACGCCGGCACTCGTTTCCACGACTTCCACCACATGAACTTCGTGGGGAACTACGCCTCCACCTTCACCTGGTGGGACAAGCTGCTGGGGACGGACAGCCAGTACAACAAGCACCTGCTGAAACAGGGACACAAGAAGGAGCAGTAGACTGCCTCCGATCTCTCACACACACACACACACACACACACACTCACTCACTCACTCACCCACACACACACACACACACACCCACCCACACACACACACACACACACACATACACATACACATATAAATGAATCTGCTTGCTGACCTCAGTCCACCTAAAGTGCCTCTCTGCAGAAAGCAGTATTGCTGTGTGCTTGTGTGGAGCAGCTGATCTTTGAATAAAATCCATTAACATCCTGTTTTTTTTTTTTTTGTTGCTTCTCTTGTGAAATACTACTTTAATTTTTTTTTTTACCTCTGAATGTTTCAGCACTTTAAAGGCTTCCTCTCGAGTTCAACTGAGTCACGATGATTCCACAAAACTCTTTCAAAGCTGCAGTTCCACAGGAACTGTCTAAACTTCTGTGCTGACTTCTGGATTAAAGTCAGACATGTTTGAAAATGAAAACATGTTAAATAAAATAAAGAAAATTCATCCACATGGAGCTTCTGAGCTTATTTAGTTTCAGGCTGTAACAATAATGAAATGCTGTCTTGATTTTTACAAACATGAACCTTGAACATGTTTTGTCTCATTGTCTTTTTCTTATCACAATAAAATATTTTTGCAAACCTGAGCAGGTTGAATTTTTTTCCCCCTCCATTAGCTCAAATGTATCATTGAATCATGACAAGAAGATTTTTCTGATCAGTGACACATGTAATTAGTGTCATGCTGACTCATCATATAGTGTGAGTAGGTTTTTTGTTAAACTGCCTCATTATCTCTCCTGTGTCTCCTCTGCTACACTGTGGTCACACCCCTACAGCCCACACAGCAGTGTCAAGTCAACCATCTGCAGCCTGCACCAAACAGGAAGTGACTACAAAAACAAAAGAATCCACTTACTCTGGTGCCCTGAGCAGAGCAGCAGGCAACCCTAGTAAACCATCAAAACTTTTTCATTCCATCATAATAAAAAAAGATGATCACAAGTATTTGTATTATTTGTAATTCTATGAAATAGCATTTGTCATACAAAAGGTGTATTTTCATAGAGGTATCGATGGCAGCAAAAGGGGAGATACATTTAGCTTGATGAAATATAACCTGATTCATTGCCATCAATAAATAAAACACCAATACAAATGATCAATACAAACACACTCACTCTGTATTTCATCTATTTACTCCTATTATTCAGATCTTTAGAAAATAAATAAATAAACCGGATGAACGAAGCTTTATTTTGAAGCGCCCGAGCGGAAATGGCTGTCTCCACAGTCAGTGTGTAGGACTCTGCGCTCAGGTGGAGCAGCATCACACAGCAGCAGCAGCAGCAGCAGTGCCAGCAGCAGCAGCAGCAGCAGCAGGAGGAGGAGGCGGAGGAGAAGAGACCGACACGGGGTTTATTAATATCCTGAAGCGGCGCCGCAGCTCACAGATAAAGGACCGGCAGGGGAGGCAGCAGAGGCCGCAGGCACCGACCGACACACACACACGCTCCGCTCCGCTCGCTCCGCTCCGCTTCACGGCTTTAACGCAGTCAAACGAACGGGGAGAGGACGCCACTCGACATGAAGCTGTTCCTGTCGGCGGGGCTTTTCCTCGCGCTGGTTCTGGTCCGAGCGGCGCCCGGTACCGACGGCGAGATGTCCTTCGAGTACCACCGCTACGAGGAGCTGCGGAAGGCGCTGGTGTCCGTGTGGCTGCAGTGTCCCACCATCACCCGCATCTACACCATCGGGGAGAGCTTCGAGGGCCGAGAGCTGCTGGTGCTGGAGATGTCCGACAACCCGGGGACACACGAACCTGGTCAGTGCAGCACCCCCCCCCCCCCCCCCCCCCCCCGCTCCCCGCCCCCCCCCCCCCCCCCCACTCACACACACACACACACACACACTGGTGTCCTCCATACTGCGGCGACTGACTGGTGCCACTGGTTCCCATGATCCTCACTGGCGTTTTTGGCTCCATCACCAAAAAAAAAAAGACAACACCACCTGGGTTCTGCCCTTTTATATATTTTTTTGGATCAGCTGTCGCATAAGAAATAGCAAATAAACAACTTAAATGCCATCTTACGTTTTATTAAAATTTAATTTAAGCACTATTGCGTGTGCCACAGGAAACACCTCACCTTACCTTACATTTCCTGGGACCTAGAACATAGAAAATAAGAGCCCTTTATTTTTGTTAAGCTTTTGGATAAGAAACAGCACATTTATCATTTTAGATCTTTTTTTTCACATTCAAAATAAACATTCATTCCATTTGACTTCACAAATGTAAAATCAAATGTTATTTATTATTTTTAACACCGGAAATGCAAAATATTCACCTCCATTTTCACATTGAACATGATAGATACAACTTAATCACCTTATTTACTGTATTAGCTTTTATTTGGATTTAAAAGAAACACACCATTTATTGACTTTGACCTAATACATGTACAATAACACCATAACAATTGCATTAGATCGAAAGATACGACGTCCCATCTTTAGCCTTTGAGGTAAACGACAGAAACATCAAAGGCGAGCCGCAGCCTGGTGAAGACGCTCCTACATCTTGTGTGATGATGGTTAACGACTCGAACCAGAACCTTCTGCCAGGTTCTGTTTCCGGTGCTCGCCGTGGAAACGGGAGGAGCACAGGTGCGTTGTGTCGTGCGTGGAAAAGAGGCGCAGGGGCCCTGCGTGCTGCAGATGATAGGTTGTGGGATCAGACACGCAAAGCCGCCATTTTGCAGGGTGATAGGGATCTTCTCTGTGTGTGCGCTTGTGTGTGTGGGTGTGTGTGTGTGTGTGTGTCGTGATTCTGAATAAACACCCTGCAGGAGAAGGAGGTGGATCATTATCATGGTGCCATATCACGGCTTATGTTTGTTTATTCGTTGACTTCTATTAAAGGTGAATCAATCAGATGCGTGCGCATGTTAGACTGGAGCATGAGAGATCAGAGGGAGGCACGTGACTGAATTTGGAATGAGCCAGTAGATCTGTCTGTCTGTCTGTCTGTCTGTCTGTCTGTATGGACGGGGTGAAGTGAGTGTACTGGTGTATAATGAGTGCTGATGTGAGAGACAGTTTCCATGGAAACCACAGGAGCTGCAGATGTGTGGGATCTTCTTCTTCTTCTTCTTCTTCTTCTTCTTCTTCTTCTTCACTCTGCTTGTTAAAGGAGTCGTAGCTGCATTTGATTTCATTCGAGAATCAGATAAAGAGGGTTAGACGATCTTAAAGGAGCAGTGTGTAAGACCTCGGCCATTTTTGTCACTTTTAAAAATATTACAAAACACATACTGACATCTTCATGAATTTATAATCACCTAGATGTTTCATTTCCCCCCCCCCCCATTTCCCTTAAATGAGCCCATTAATGTATATTCACACGAGGGGCGGCTCCTCTCTTCGGGGGCCGCCATGTTTTTACAGAAGCCCAGAGTGGACAGACTAAATGTCTTTTGATTTTATGACAACTGAAGTTGACCACAGGTTCTCCTGCATGTTCAGAAGTGTGAGGGTGAGGTGATGGATACAACATGCAACTTCACCTCTAGGTGTCACCAAATCTTACACACTGCACCTTTAATGTAGATTATCGTGTAACGGGCTCATGAGACACTTTAATGGGTCGCAACCATTAAAGACCGAGATCCGCTCACTCCGATCATCATGTTGAACATTTTATTTGAATTCTCAGTCGGAACTCGGCACAATTGAGTCCGTCTCGGTTTCACCACCTGGCCGGCGCCGGCCACTTTAAGCTCCTCCCACGTGCAGCTGGAACAGTTTGTCCTGCACCTTTTTTTTTCTTTTTTTTTTTCTTCCCCCCAGATTCCTCAGATGAGGGTTTGCGAGATTATATTTCACAACACGGACCCACGGAAGACAAATGATCCATGACTTTGTCCAGAGCGGCAATTTGTTCGTGTCTTCATGAATTTATAATCACCTAGATGTTTCATCTCCCTTAAATGAGCCCATTAATGTATATTCACACGAGGGGCGGCTCCTCTCTTCGGGGGCCGCCATGTTTTTACAGAAGCCCAGAGTGGACAGACTAAACGTCTTTTGATTTTATGACAACTGAAGTGGAACACATGTTCTCCTGCATTTTCAGAAGTGTGAGGGTGAGGTGATGGATACAACATGCAACTTCACCTCTAGGTGTCACCAAATCTTACACACTGCACCTTTAATGTAGATTATCGTGAAGGTGCGTGTTGCAGCTGGATTCCCTTCATCTCACACTTTCCCCCTAAACATGTACGAGAAGCTTCGGTTACCATAGAAACTCACTTGGATCATGTGTAGGAGCCAATGACATCTAGTGGTGAAATTGCTGGATACCATATTTGTAGAACTTTGCCCTTCCCTTCCAAACCAGATGGACCAATCAGAGGCCCTCGTTTGCTCTTTAAACTCAAAGGCTGATTATTTTTTGTGTGAGTCAACTCACTTTTGGAACCCCGCCTCAAGTGGCCACCCTGTGAACTGCAAGGTTTTCCACTTTTGTATCGGCCTCATCCATCAGCAGTCTTCAGTTCTCATTAAAACCATACAGTCAGTGTTTAGTTTGTCTATTCTGAGCTACTGTAAAAACATGGCGGCCTCCACGAAGAGGGCCCACCCCTGGTGTAAAGAATAGATATTAAAGGGCTCATCCCAGAGTAACGAAAACAACGACATCAGAGCTTCAGAGGGAAGCGAGCACATGCAGACGGGGCCTTCAGCTCTTTTTTCTGTTTGTTTTATGACTGAATCTTCTTTGGAATCGTTCCTCTCACATGTTTCTGACTATCTGACATTTAATAGCTTTTCCTCAGACTGATCAAAACCAGACTCTAATAAAAACACCTTGGACAGAGACGCTCTAAAACCTGCTGTTTTCAATATCTGTACAATGTACAGGTCTATATATATATATTATATTATATATAGTGTTTATTAAAAAATACCATCAAGCCTGAGGCATCTGTCTAGGATTTAATGAAATCTATCTGTGTGAAATAATAGAAATTTAGTAAGTGCCATGTTGTAAAGGTCCAGTGTGTAGGATTTAGTGGTATCTAATGGTTAGATTGCATGTTGCAGGTGATGCATGTGTCAGGGTGGCTCAGGTGTCACTCAAGAGGCCACGCCCCTTAATTATGCACAATTTTAAACCTCGCTGGAATAAAAATAAGCAAGTTAGATAAACAGTCACAGTTTGTAGCGGGATATAAACATGTTTCATTCACCTCTGAAGTTGAAGCATTTCAACATGGGAGTCTGTGGGGACTGACTCACTTTTGGAACCCTGCCTCGAGTGGCCACCCTGTGAACTGCAAGGTTTTCCACTTTTGTATCGCCCTCATCCATCAGCAGTCTTCTGTTTTCATTAAACCCATACAGTCAGTGTTTACTTTGTCTATTCTGGGCTACTGTAAAAACATGGCGGCTTCCGTGAAGAGGGCCCACCCCCAGTGTAAAGTATAGATATTAAAGGGCTCATTCCAGAGTATTTTTATATTTCGGCGATTATGCACCAACCGTGTAAGTATTCTAAATTCAGACTTTGCCTGTGGAAATGGAAATAATTTCACCAGGACCTTACACACTGTACCTTTAATAGTAACCCTAATGGGCAAATCAAGCATTTCCTGGGTTTAACGCAACTTCAGCCTCGAGCTATTGATCAATCTTTGACATAGTTACCTTAAATGGATTAACCTGTGTGACCTGTAACCAATGAAATGACCTCAGGAAAGGGCCAGTGACTCTGAGGTCATTCCCTCTAATCCCCAGGCCTCCAAACAAGGGTGGCGGAAACTTGGCCTGTAATCACCATTATACTTTGTTTACAGTAGTTTATGGGACGTCAACAACAACAACAACAACAACAACAACATGCCTCCTGCAGCAGAGGTGTGTTGTCCCCCCCTCGGTGTGGTTGTGTGGTCCCGGCCCAGGGTTCCGTGTGCTCAGCAGGTCGTTGGGCCTAATGACCGTGCGCACGCACTAAATAAGCCTGTAATGGTGCGGTGGGCGTCACAGTAGTGAGTCACAGTAGCGATGTGGAGCGGCCTTATTACTACCAGATGATTTTCCGAGCCGCTGCCTCCCTCCCTCCCTCCCTCACCAACAGGGGCAGCACCTCCACCCACCCACCCCCTCGTATCCCCCCCTTTTTTCATCTCTGCCGAGCAAAAATATCCACAGGCAGAAAGAGGAGGATGAAACCGAGAAGGGGACTTGATCTGGAGGAGGACGGGGGGGGGGGTGCAGGTTGGGGGGGGGTGTGTGCAGGAAGTGGAAGCAGGAAAGAAAAAGTGATGAATGTGCGCGTGTCAGACGGGCAGAACGAAAATCAGCGCGAGACATCTTTGCAGCTTCCCGGCCCCTAATATTTCATCTGACCCAGCAAATGTGTCGAGGCTCCGAGGTGGAGCCGAAATAGCGGTTGCCGTGGCAACAGATCGGCTTAGCGCACTGAGCTGACTGGCGGCCGGTGGTTGGCTGGGCCGGTCGGGGCCGGCTGGCTTCCGCAGGACGACGGTCCTGAGCTCGTGCATCTATCGGGGGGCCGGCCATCTGTCACTGACTGCAGCGCAGGAAACACATCGAGCTGCAAATGTAAACACAAGGGGGGTTTATGTATTTATGCAGAGAGGAGGAGGAGGACGACTGGACACTGACAGAACATCTAATAATAATAATAATAATTCATTTAATTTATTTGCAATAATTACAGAAATCTTACACACTGCATCTTTAAAGGCACAGTGTGATTCAGTGATATCAAGTGGGAGTGTTTTACCTTGATGAACATACCCTCAAAAACATCACTATACTGATTTTTCATTTCAATGAATGCAAATAGATTTTTTTTTTTTTTCAAATCTCACACACTGAACCTTTAAAGAATTTTTGTTCACTCTCTCATCAACATTATAAACAAAGCAGGCAATTGTTTACATCACAAAGCTCTGGAAAGACCTGGGGACGGATCTATAATTGATATGAATGTTAAACGTCAGTGTGTCAGGATGGAAAGAACCGAACACGGAGAACTTTTCAAATGGTTTCATGTTTTCTTAAAGAGAACTGGACCCATTAAAGGTGCAGTGTGTAAGATTTCCATCATTTTTGTCACTTACAATTACATACTGACATTTTCATTTATCACCTCAATGTTTTATTCCTTTGACATTTCCCTTAAATGAGTCCATGAATTTACATGAGGAGTGGCCCCTCTCTACGGGGGCCGCCATGTTTTTACAGTAGCCCCGAGTGGACGTACTCAACATCTTTTGAGTTTTAATGACAACTGAAGTCGACCGCAGGTTCCCCTGCATGTTCAGAAGGGTGAGGTGATGGATACAACATGCAACTTCACCTCTAGATGTCAACAAATCGTACACACTGCACCTTTAATAACCTCAGCTTCTGTCTGCAACAGCTTCTTTTGTGTCACAGTGAATGAACTACTTTAACTCGCTGGATGTCCGGAGCTATTTAGGGGGCTTCAAGGAGAACCTCCATCTGTGGGCCTGGGTTTGCCTTTGTCTCAGTACTGTAGTATGAAGTACTGCTCTGTCCAATATGAAGTACTTTGTCTCAGTACTGTAGTATGAAGTACTGCTCTGTCCAATATGAAGTACTAAGTACTGCTCTGTCCAATATGAAGTCCTTTGTCTCAGTACTGTAGTATGAAGTACTGCTCTATCCGATATGAAGTACTAAGTACTGCTCCATCCAATATGAAGTACTTTGTCTCAGTACTGTAGTATGAAGTACTGCTCTATCCAATATGAAGTACTAAGTACTGCTCCATCCAATATGAAGTACTTTGTCTCAGTACTGTAGTATGAAGTACTGCTCTGTCCAATATGAAGTACTAAGTACTGCTCCATCCAATATGAAGTACTTTGTCTCATGTTACGTTACCAGACTCCACACTGAACTGTTTTATCAGACGACACAGGAAGTTAGTCTCACACACACACACACACACACACACACACGCACACACACACACACACACACACACACACACACACACGCCCCCTCACAATGAAGTCAGTGACGGATGGAGCAGTGGATGTCTCTCTAATAGAAGGTAGAGTGGAATAGATGGTTCAGAGGCCAGGAGGAGCTGGGAGATGAAAGTGATGATGATGATGGTGATGATGATGATGATGATGATGATGATGATGTGTTCAGGAGCGACGAAGAGAGAGGTGCTGAGTGAAAGGCCACAGCATCAGCCAGAGTCATCTATTATACATCAGACTCCAGCGCGTATCCTCTTCCTCCTCCTCCTCTTCCTCCTCCCCCTCTTCATCCTTCATCCTCTGCACCTCAACACACAGTGAGACGTGTCCTGCTGTGTGTTCTTTTGCGGCCGAGGCTCCGCCCACTTTTCAAGCTTTCTCTTCAGTAGCCTCTCTGTCATAATCAGTGGCTGTATGAACTCTCATTTCCATTCTCCCTGGAGTGACCTTTTATATTTACATCAGGAGCAGGTCCTCTCCGTGGAGGCGGCCATGTTGCATCACCGTGTTTCTACAGTAGCCCGAAGGGACATTTTCTGTGTATACCTGTTGATTATTTGGTGTGAATTGAAGTCTACCGTTCATTCTGTCATATACAGCATTCATATAGCATTCAAATAGTAGTTCTACATTTGGCACTTTTATCCGTCCACTGTGATATGATCTAAAGATGTCATGTTATGAATATTATGATTAATATGGTCAATGGTAGATTTGCCGTATTGATTCATTTGTGGATCTAAATTCCTCACACACACAAAAAGTTCACTTCGGGTAAGTTCTGGTCACTCAGATGTTATTTTACATAGTTTTCTTTGAAAGACAATAAATCAAATGGTTTTTGATTGATGAAGAAAAATGTGACCCATCATGTCGCCCCCTGCTGGTAGACTGCTGCTTGAGACAAGACAGTGGTGACGGTGACCTTTTTCATAGCACGGTGACCAAAGCAAAACAAATCAAACATTACCAATTGATAGGTTTCATTTGAAACAATGATCGTGTTTATTTAGTTCATTCTGGGAAAAACATGGCGGCCTCCGCAGAGGGGACCCACTCCACCAACGGACATTTAAAGGGCTTAAAGTGATGAAAACAACCATTTGTATTTGAGTGATTATACTCTCCAGAAAACACCACTTCTGATTTTGAGCTGTGTGTAGTTTCTACTAGCACATCAATTTCACCTCAATCTGTCACACTGCACCTTTAAACCCATCAGTCTGTGGCTCCATGTGTCACTGGGTCCAAACGACCGCGCTAAGTGTTTGACTTTGTCCCGTTTAGTTGCTGCGTCAGTGTTTGGTCAGACGACAGCAGGGAGTCAATTAGAGTGAATGCAGTGGTTACACACACACACACACACACACACACACACACACACACACACACACACAAACACACTGGAGTGAGAGTGTGTTTATACAGCTTCCCCCGGAGACTTGTCTCCCCTGAGCACCTGCTCCTGTCAGGCGTTGCCACGACAACTAAGAGTCCTGTAACATGGTGCTTCCCTAATGACGTAGCGGCTGCTCTCATTATTATGCGGTTGCCCCGGAGACGTCATTGATCACCTGTCACACAGGCTGGATCATTTGTGACGGAGAGAAGGTTGATGCAGCGGGTTTTGTTGACATCAGTGGATCAGTGACACTGTAGTGATGACATCACACACACACACACACACACACACACACACACCTGCAAACTCCACTACACAGTTACAGTGTAACAGGTGTTTACAGGCAGGGAATTTTATCGCAACAACAACAACAACAATAACAACAACAACAACAAACAGCCCCCTGGTGGCTCGATGTGGTACTGCTCAGAAATCCCATGTTGGCAGTTGGGACATGGACCAAACCAAGTGAACTTCAGGTGGCGCCATTCACACTGATCTATGCTGAAGCCTCTTCCTGATTAGTTTGGTTTCAATCAGCATTTCTGTAAAATGAGGTGAGATGACTTGATTGACAGCTGTAACTGTAGCACATGATTCGCTGGGAGTGTGCACAGGTGCTGTGGACTCCTAATGATGTCACTGGTGTTTTTCTTTAAATATTTAAACGAGGTCAGAATGCATCATTCATCTTTGTATTCAGTCTATTGTTTTCATGTTTTATAGATGTCTAGGTTCATTATTATCATAAAAGGAATACATTTGGACTTAGGATGGAAAACAAGACAAGAAATACAAATAAAACCATTTAAAAGGATTTTCTTTTTCAATTGGGCATAATTAAGGGGCGTGGCTTTTTGAGTGACACCTGGGCCGACCTGGTGCGTTCCGTGGCTGCTGTGACAGCACCGTGGCCCCACCCCCAGCTCTACCTGTGCTCCGCCTCTTTGCCCATTTTTGGATGAACCCGGAGAAGTAGGAGGAGTTAGGCATCGGCAAGATGGCCGACGAGTGTCCCGCCCACCATGAGCCTCATAAACACTCTGCGTCCGTCGTTATACACGGTCTGTGTCATTTGACCTCATGCAACTGACTCATTCATTAAAACTGCCAATGGAAACGTGAGGTTGTTCCAATGAGAGGAGAGAACAGGGATGACATTTTGATTTGTTCCAGCGCTGCAGTGACTCATCACAGTCACCTGTGTGTGTGTGTGTGTGTGTGTGTGTGTGTGTGTGTTGCTAATAGCTCACAGCATTCAATGAAATGTGTTCAATCATTAAGAATCATCACCTCTCCTCAGCTGCCCCCTCTTCCTCATGTGCCTACTCAACCCACACATTCTCCTCTGTGCTCGGGGCTGGAACAGCGAGTCTTGCTAATGATTTTTATGTCTGTCAACTGTCGCAGGGAGGAAACATGTTTCCTGTCTCTCACCAACACCAGCGTCTACAGTTCAGAAACATGTTTCTTCAGGGACAGAGGAAAAGAACAGAGTCTCTGGATGTTGAGCATCTGTGCAACAGCTTGAATCACTGGAAGTCCAGCTTCAAAGTGTGGGTGTGTGTGTGTGTGTGTGTGTGTGTGTGTGTGTGTGTGTGTGTGTGTGTGTGTGTGTGTGTGTGTGTGAGTGTTTGACAGCTCTGTCAGGCCTCTTGAAGCCTGTAAAGTTCATTCACTAATGCCAGGACGGAAAGTTAATTGTAGTCTTGGAATCATTAGTGGAGCCAGATTTGAAGGTTTCAAAAATAACCTGACTACCAGATGTGCGCTGGTGTGTGTGTGTGGGTGTGTGGGTGTGTGTGTGTGTGTGTATGTGTGTGTGTGTGTGTGTGTGAGTGTGTGTGTGAGAGAGAAACCATTGGACTTATTGTACAGATGCTTCAAAACGCAACAATCAGCTCAAAACGCATTGAAAAAAGGTGCAAATATAAAAGTACCAGCACTTAAAGGTGCAGTGTGTAAG
>JAFBJT010111702.1:0-15217 GCA_016785325.1 Chascanopsetta lugubris
TATCAATATTATTAATAATACAATTATAATTCTATTGTTATTATCACCGTAATCATCATACATTCATTCTAGAAATGCTAGTCGTAATACTACTTCTACAATTACTACTACTACTACTACTAATATTAATAATAATAATAACAATGGGATATAAAAAAAATTTTTATTTTTAAAACAGGCATTAAAAGTCTGTCTGTGAAATCTAGGGTTTAAACTACGGGTTATGACCTGGTAGTTTGGCCATTGCATGTCCATTGTCCCCAAGCAGGAAATTGTCCAATTGTACTTACGTCATTTGTAAATGGCAGTCAGATAATGACACAAACACTCCACTCCGTGCACTATTTGGATAAAGACAGCTAATGTAGTGCCTGTCCAAAGTAAATCTTTATATGAGCCTCTCGTTATTGCATTTACAGCTTTGGCAGGAGAGAGCAGCACTGAGGGCCATGTAGTGACTGATGTGTGACCTTTGAGGAGCATATGGTATTTGAACCGGACAGATGTGACTATGATGTAAGCCTCACTAATGAGATCATGATATCTTGGCTCTCCGCTGTATTAAAAACCCACACTGTAGGACGGAGTCGGCGGAGAGGCTTAGTCATAATTGTAAATAAATCTACTTATACCATGAAAGAACCAGCTGTTTTGAGGCTCTCACGTTTAGAGACTTTAGAAGTGGTGCAAATTATAAAAGACAATTCTCTGGAAGGCTGTACATTCAAAGTACAGTCAGTGAATTTGTATCCTTTTATTGGATTCATTTTACAGTGAGGAGTTGGAGAGAGGCGAACTATTAGATTATTATATAAAATAATGGACTGTACTTAGGAGAAGATATGATCATGGCAGAGTATGACAGTTTAACATGGTGCTTGCTTTCAACTCGAGGCTTTTCCATCTGAACCCTCTTTAACATCAGAAAACATATTTCGGCCCCATAAGCTCTTTAAGTGATGAAAATGCAAATGTTGTAACTTCAAAAGTCTATTCAAGAAAAGTGTTGCGATGTAAGTCAGCAGCGAAATGTAACTTTTAATTGTTGCTATGTTTGTGTATCATGAAGTATTTATGCAACCACTGCACTGCAGCCACGTGCTGACGCTCATGCTCGGAAGCCACATCAACATTTGATACGGTCTTGTAATGCTCCTTACTTAGAATTAAAGGCACAATGGACAGAATTCAGTGACATCTAGTGGTGACGACTGAATACCCCCACCTCAACCAGGATGTAGTAGCGCCAATCGTAAAAAACGCGTACAACGATTCGGAGGGTACTCATTCAGGGCAGCCATTAGAGGAATAAACATAAAGGCACATACAGTAGCTACATAGGGAGAGAGGGCACATCTGTCCTCGTTCACGCCTGAACTGCTGCTGCGTATCTCAAAGCCACATATTGCAAGCAAATTAAGAGCTTTCCCGTTTATTCATTTATGGCTGCAGAGCCTGATGCAGCACCGCCGATTCACACAGAGTCATAGATGATTCATTACATTTTCATACATTTGCAGTCCGACACAGTTTGGTGTAGCTTCTGGTGGAATATACATACTGGGTTTGACTTGAAAGAGAACGAGTTGAGAGGATATTTCATCTCTTCTGTTGGTACAGGTGTGGTGGAAACGAATCAGTACACTAACAGATGAATTGTATGGTGTATTATCAGATGTATTATCTGAATGTATCAATTGCTGTTTTCACCACTTGGTGGCTACTACAGTCTGGGGGCGGGGTTAGGGTCCGAGGGGTGGGGGGGCTGAGATATATACAAAATATATCTATTACATAATCTGGAGATATTAGGTAAGCTTATGATGTATTTGCCGTTTCCATTCAATATATTAGGAATATAATATATTAATACTGTATTACAGGTCAACCATACTGTGTATAATAAACATAATAACATTGAATGATATATATATATAAATATATATATATATATATATATATATATATATATATTCATACATTTGTACACAAGTATGTGTTTAAACCTCACATACATGTACTTCATTTGTGAAAATTGTACATGTGCATTACATTTGCACACAAGTAGTGGCACAAGTTGGGCCACCTCTGGCTGACATGTGGTATTATTATGGTTTACTCATGGACCAGATCTGGCAACCAGACCACACCAGCACCGCGTGAGCCAGACCTGGGCCTGGGTTACTTAGAAAAAGGACTGCACTTGTTAAAATATCTACGTTGAACGTCAGAACCCAGTCTTGCGCGCACTCTGATGGAGAAACATCCCCGTGCGTCCCCAGCTTGTAATTTATTTCTCACACGCAATTGGTCATGGATCGATGCGCGTTCACGGCGCTCGGCGCGAGGTGGTGGCGAGCCCGTGCTTTGGGAGCATCGTTCGGAGGAGAGCAGAGGGGGAGTGGAGGAGGAGAGACGTATACACACACACACACACATACACGCACAGAGAGAGAGAGAGAGAGAGAGAGAGAGAGAGAGAGAGAAAGAGCAGCCTTCCTTCCACACACACTGTCCGCTGAATGTCTGCCAATGAACCGTCCTCGTTACATTCCTATGTCTGCCAGTTGACACAGTGACGGAGAAGGACCAGGCTTCCACCTCTTGCGCGGCATCGGGAGTCATACAGCCGTTCATTTCCCGCAGGTAGGTGGGTAAGGTAGGCAACCCCCTCCCCCCCCCCCTTCCTTCCCTCCCTCCCTCCCTCCCTCCCTCCATCCATCCATCCGTCCATCCTCCTCCACCCTCCACCTCCCGCGTCGCTGCGTGCATTCAGCAGCAGAGATTCGAGATCCGCGAACGGGCGTTTTTCCTCCTCCGCGCGGTCCGTCGCTCTCCAAGGTGCTGAAAACAAGCGCCCCGGTCCCTCTACGTCGGCCTCGCGTCCGCGACTCCGCTGTTTGCGCGCTACGGGCTATTTAGTGTTGCAGGATGTCGTGCGGGTGTCGCTACGAGCCGCGGAGGGAGCTGCATGTACGCGATTTGCAGTCGTGCATGTAACCGAGTAGATGAATCTCGGCTGCATTGTGGAGCCTCCTCCAGGGACCGTGTGTGTTTGTGTGTGTGTGTGTGTGTGCGCGTGCGAGCGTGCGTGCGTGCGTGCGTGTTGTGTGTTGTGTGTTGTGTTACTGCATGACAGTGTCCGGGGCTTCACCTCGCCACCTCATCTCCCCCATTGCAACCCCCAGGATGGAGCAGGAGGTGCCTGCAGAGCATTGATCCGCTCGTGTCAACAAAGGCTGTTGCAGACCCTGCTGCCTCTGGCACAGAGAGGTGGAGAGAGATAATAAAGAGTGATCCTGCAGTCTGCTCTCCTCCATCCTTTGCCATCTCAGCTCTCACTCCAAACTTGTGCACAAATCACTCCCCCCCCCCCCCCCCCCCCCCCCCCCCCCCCCCCCCCCCCCCCCCCCCCCCCCCACCCCCCCCCCCAGGTGTCCTTGTGGAGACCTTGTGAGAAGCCCACACGTGCAGAACCTGTGTGCACCTGAAATGTCAGATCTGTTGATCCAGGTCCACACAAGTGGTGCGAATTGCTCCCCCTATCCCTCTCTCTCTCTCTCTCTCTCTCTCTGAGAGAGTGGAGGTGAGGGCGAGTCAAGCTGCAATGATCTTCTGACAGAACCAAAATATCCGTTGTGTCCACAGCAGGAGCACCTGACATTTCCTGTGGCAGACTGACTTGACTGGATCATGGCGCAGACCAACAGTGGTGGGCAGGGGACCAACGGGGTAGCGGATGAGTCCCCCAACATGATAGTGTACAGAAAGGTAAGGCTGCTGCTGCTGCTACTGCCGCCGCCACTGCTATTTTTAGCCTGCACGTGTGTGTGTGTTTGTGTGTGTATGTGTGTGTTTGTGAGTGTGTATCTGTTGCACCACTTTACATGATGATGAGCCAGGTTAAGGAAATTGCTCGTAGGAACACTGTCAAGAAGACGTAGGTCTTGGTGTGCCATGGTTGAAATGGGGCTCTACTGTTGCATCAGGAACATGCAGTTACACTTGGTTTATATTCTATATTTACTTTTCTAGCCGACCAAACACGCTTATACTCAGCAAGGTACACAAACATTCACACAGTGCATCTACATGTCATGCAGCACACATACATCTATGAGAACACGGGCCATCTGGGGTTGAAAATGGAAGAATTGAATATCACCATCAAAGTGGTCATTACTGCAGTATTGAGAAAAGTTGTGGTACTGTTGCACACCCTCAGCTAACTTTTCAGTGTTTAGTTTGATGGGAAAACAAAAAGGAAAACAATATAACATATTATTTATCCATGCGTCAATGATCTATAACTTATCGTAAGCATAACTAATGAGTTTAATTTGAGTGTTTGTAGTACTAATACAACTAATACAACAGGAATTGTAACCATTATACCAGTAATTGTCTCATCCTTACTCAGTCCCTTGCCCAAGGATGTAGAGAGGGCACAGGTAATACTGAGATCGAACCAATGACCCTCTGTTTTGAGGACGACATATAGGCAGGGGTGTCAAACTCATTTTAGCTCAGGGGCCACAAAGGGGCCAAATTTGATCTCAAGTGGGCCAGACCAGTAAAATCACAGCGTGATGACTTGTAAACAACAACAACTTCAAATGTTACAAGTACAGTTGTGACTCTAATGAAAATACTCAGCATCAAAGTGTCTTCAATTGAATTTTGTCAACTTCAACTTCAACTGAATAATATGTGAAATTGTCTCTTTTCAATATAACCAACACAAACCAAGTGGAACCATTTTTCCACTTTGCAAAATCGACCAACAGGCCGGATTGGACCCTCCTGCGGGCCTGAGTTTGACACACCTGCCCTGTGGCAACAGCAGCACACACTGTAGTTGGTATATAAACAAACACACACACTTACACTCTGGCAGGAGAGCGCCAGTTAAAGCATCAGCGTTTATCCTGAACATGTCGGAGGATGGATTGTTGTGAAGTGACGGACATTAATGGAGCTGAAAGGATTCCAGAGGCTTTTTAAGCATCGCTCATTACAGTGCTGCCGGGGTGGCTCTTCACCGATGGATCTGCTGCTATATTGGAGAGAGAGAGAGAGAAAGAGAGAGAGAGGAGAGAGAGAGAGAGAGAGAGAGAGAGATGTAAAATGGCCCGCCGCCGCTGAGACACCTTAATCCAGTGCTGCTCCAAACAACATCAAATGGATTAATGAAATAATAATCCGCAGGGAAAATAGCATTGTTGACTCTCAGGCTGGAGGTCCAGTCATAGTTTCCCGAAGAAACTCCAACACATGTCGGCCGGAAAATAGATGTAAGATAGGGATGTTTTCTTCTCCCCTGGAGTAAAACAGCTACATTTAAGATTAACCTACAAATAAGCTTTTTGGGGGAGAAAAAGTGCTTTCAGTTCTCTGGAGGTTCTGCTACAGGGTTAAAGGTGCAGTGTGTAAGATTTAGTGACATCGACTGGGGACGTTGCATACTGTATCTATCACTTCACTCTTCCCCTTTGAGCATGCAGGAGAACGTATGGCAGCCCTCAATTGTCATTAAAGCTCAAAGATGTTTAGCACGTCCACTCGAGGGTTATTATGAAAACATGGCGGCCCCCATTGGGTGGACCCGCTCCAGGTGTAAATCCACATTACTGTGTTCATTTTATGGTGATGTGAAACGTGATTATACATTTGTAAAAATGTCTCTGGTTGTTCAGTTGTTTCTACAAAGTGACAAAAATGTACTGAAATCGTACACACTGCACCTTTAAAAGGTTCTTTTCTCCAATCTGTTTTCAACCGTATGTCGATTTGGAAACCAAAGCATAACTCACTCCAACTCCACATTTTTATATAATTAAGTAAAGCTCGTATCCGGTGTGACATCCCATAAACATCTGTAACAGCTGTTCCCGTGAACGTGACACGGCCCGATGGGCACTGTAACGTTTCACTTGAAGCGCTCGCTTCCCCGTCTTACTCGCAGATGACTCGAGCGTTGAGTGAATTCCCCCCCTCCCCCCATCTCTCTCCCTGCCCCCCTCTCTCTCTCTCTCTCTCCACCTATTGCCGATTGCACCTATTCCATCACTGACTGCTTCCACACACCGGGAAGAGGATGCGCTTAGCGTGATGCCACAGATTGACGCTCTTTCATAGCCCTCACAGCGTGTTAGGCAATACCACTGCCTGTGTGGGACAAGATTTGATGGAAGACTTGCGATGCTTTCTGGGTTGCAATTTTCCCAAAGACGGGAAACAAGCCTTGTAAAGTCAGGAAGTGGGTTGGATGCTGAGAGGAACAGAGATGGATGCCTGTGATTGGAAGTTTTATCTGTGGAGACAGAGCAGGAAATAAGTCCGTTATTGCATTTTATTTTAAAGGCCTTTAAAAAAACGGCCAGTTTAAGAGCATCAGATATTGACTTAAGGCCTTTGCTGCTATTCAATTACACGCGACTCCTCTCCCTTTCTCCTGCTATTGATTTGGAGGCCCTCCCTTTTCGATCATGCCATTAAGGACTTGCTCAAGCGGGTAGGCGGACGTAAGGGATACATGTGTATTAACCAGTTGATTACTCACTGAAACCAGGTGGAGTCATTTTACACTCGCTGTCAAATGTGCAATATCTGTCATTAAACTTTCATCCGGCTCCACTCACAACTTGACCACAGCTTGGCTCCGCGCAACTGGCTGACCCAGATAGCGCGGCGAGTGAAAGGAGACGGCGAAGGCGGCGAGAAAAAGGAGTCGCGTTTCTGGAGTGGGTTTAGCTCAAAGTGCAATCGAACGGGTGCAGCGCATCGACATGTGGAAGCCGCCGGGGGTGAGCGAGGGGCCCCCCAATGCTTTTCAGATGGAGATGACTTGGCAGAGGTGCTGCAGCCCACACTGGCGGGAGACGGAAAGGAGTGGGAAACCGGCTTTAATCGGGCTGCTCAGACTCTCTTGCGTCGCTTCGGCGGAAATCAAATGTTCACGTGTTCATGTGCCTGCCTCCGTGCAGGCAACAGATTGACGTCCAGGAGGAGAAGGATTGTGTCATATCAGCAGAGGGAGCAGATCGTGGTTTGATAGTCTTTCCACTGGGAGCATCATGACTCTATATCCTTTCACTCACTCAGTCTTTCCCTCCCTCTCTCCGCCGCTCCATCCACCACCCCCCCCCCCCCCCCCCCCCCCCCCCCCCCCCCCCCCCCCCCCCCCCCCCCCGCGTCGTTATGGTCTAATGAAAATGGACGGCTGAGCGGAGGTGTTGACCTGCCTGTTGTGGAGATGTTTGCAGAGACGTCCTCAAGGACGCAGGCACGCGAGTGGCTGGTTTTAATGCCTGACGCGAGCGCGTCGTATTTCTGAATGCACACGCACAAGCACACTGGTACATGTGCTCTTTAGGTGGAGTGTGAAGGATCTAGCGACATCTGGTGGTGGAGTGTCACATCGCTGCCGAATAACCCCCACCTCAACATTCCTTTCTTAGCATGTAGGAGAAACTGCAAACACAAGTGGTAAACAAAAGGTTGCAGTTCACAGGGTGGCCACTTGAGGCTGGCCCCAAAAATGAGTCATATAGACCCCATAGACCCCCATGTTAAAACGGTCAATTTTAGAGGTGGATGAAATATGTTTAAAGCCATATTTTACTCACTAAACTCTGGAAACCGAAGAACTGGCAATACATCCCTTTCGCTTAAATCTAATACAGTGCACCTTTAAAACGCACATAGAAACACACACACACACGCACAAACACACACACACACACACACACACAGCTGGCTCTGTGCTAAACTGATTTACAGTCAATGGTCGTTGCTGACCCGGAAAATTTCATCACGTAGCGAACGAATCGGAGCAAGATGCTAACAAGTAACGCGTCAGAGCTTCTGCCATTTATCATCAAACACCATTCGAATGTTCAAAGGTTAGAAAAGTCCTTGTGATGTCTCACTGTCTCACACATTAACCATATGGGCTTTATTATATCACGAAGTGCGCCAATGTGTGTGTGTATGTGTGTGTGTTTGTGTTTTCCAAGCATTCTCACATGTGCGCACCATGAATAATGCCATCACACATGTGCGAGCATGTGTGTATGTGTGTGTGTGTGTTTGTGTGTGTGCTGTATGTAGGGCGAATGTTGCTGAGAGAGTCCTGAATTTTTTATGGCAGTCTAAAACAGCTCCAGCGAAGTTCATGCTTCTGAGCGAGGGGAGGGAACATCTTCTCTCAGCAGCCGGCACTTTGTGTGCGTGTGTGTGTGTGTGTGTGTGTGTGTATTATCATGCTTTTGTTGGAGTGTGTGTGTGTGTGTGTGTGTGTGTGTGTGTGTGTGTGTGTGTGTGTGTGTGTGTGTGTGTGTGATATCTCTCATTAAGCGAGAGGTCGGGAAAAGGGTAAATAACGAATAATAAGCCAATAATAGCATTCGGGTAAAAGACAAAGGAAGGAAAAGTGAGGATCTGTATTAGTCACTACTTTCTTAAATTTCTGCTCAGTCACAGACAGAGAGAAAGTGAGTGGAGCAGCGCGGCTCCAGGCGCCGCTAACAGTCTCCCAACAGAGATCCTGTCATGTACCAGACACTCACCTTTACACCCTCATGTATTCTTATGTCTCTGACACACTTTCAAAAATGGCACATGGGGGGGGGGGGGGGGGAAGGAAAGGAAAATTTCATCTTTCACCGCATGATGGAGAATCTTTTTTTTTTTTTAAACATTCAGCTCTGCCACTTATTAGTTCATTTAGTGACGCGCAAGTGACACTGTTCGACTTACAGCTTCACTTCAAGTGGCGGGAGAGAGTGGACTGAATGTAAAAGAAAAGAAAAGAAATGGGACGTTTAGGGAGCTTTCCATAAAAGATTGCCTGAGGCAGTAAAAAGACGCTCGGTCAGCATTATTTCACTCGGTCTGCTAGCCGTTCTCACAGAGGTTGGACACCGTTACACGAGCAAGCATCTACTGTGAGAGAATTAATCTCAACAGTAAAGTCAGCTGTGTCTGGGCCCAACACACACACACACACACACACACACACACACACAGAACTAAGCTACCACAGCAACTCTACTGATACTATTTCACAAACATGGAGCCTCATTCTATCCTTTGAAAGCTGCTCTTTGCTGCACAAAGCACAGAAAAAAAAAGAAAACAAAAAAAAACTTATATAAGCCCGAAAAAAGACAAATAGTAATTTTCTAACCTGAGGAAAACCAATTATTTCCAATGAAAATATATATATCTGTACATTTACTCATATTTTTGGTTTGCTTTGAAGATCAAGCCACACGCTGGATACAAAGAGCCCGAACACTTTTGAGTGAACCCCATTCCTGAGCTTGTTTTGTTGTCGTCGCGGTACCAGAGGAAACAAAAGATGCCGCCATCACTCGGGACCATCGGCTCGGGAGCGAGTACACATGTCACACCCATCACACCATCATCGCTGTCCTGTTAAAGCGCCACTCCCGTCACTTCACATCAGGGCTGACCTCTGGCTGATGGAGTGTATCCGAGGAGCAGCCTTGTGTCTTAAAAAGAGGCGTATTGCCACTTTAGGGCTCCGTTCGGGACGGAATAAGCGGGTTATCGAGATTACCTTTCCACACTGTGGCGGCAGGATCTCCCTCTGTGGTGTGGAATCTGACAGCTGAGGCACCAGCCCACTCTTATTTACATCAGAGCTGCCAACACACATCCAGTAATTGTTCATTTGGCAGCCGGCTCTGCACGGCGATTAATCCTATACTCTGCGCTTGTACTGGTATTTTTCCCCATTGTGTATTTTTTCTTTTTCTTCTTACAACTCCCTTATTGTTGTCTGCAGTCGATGTGGGTGTGTTCAGTTTTACATACTGGTGTTTACATGAAAGTCAATATTGTGCATCTATGTAGTAACTGGTCCCCACGGTGTTCTGTTGTAGAGGATGCAACGTGTATCTGTTTGTACCTTCCACGCTCTTGTTATCACTTTGCACGATCGCAGCAGTAACACATCTTTGGCAGGATCATTTGTTAACAGCTCACTTAAAGGTGCAGTGTGTAGGATTTGGAGACCCCTAGACACTAAGTTGCATGTTGTATCCATCACCTCACCCTTAAACTTCCAAGCATGCAGGAGAACGTACGGTAGACTCTGGCTGTCGTTAAAACTCAAAAGATGTTTAGTGCGTCCATTCTGGGCTACTGTAAAAACATGGCGGCCCCCGTCGAGAGGAGCCGCTCCTCATGTAAATATTCATTTTAGGGTAATCTTTTTAAATCTTTACATCTTTTGAGCTTGAATGAAAACCCAGGGCTCCCATAGGTTCTGGAAAGGGTGAGGTGATGGGTCCAAAATGCAACTTCACCGGTGGATGTCACCAAATCTTACACACTGCACCTTTAAAACCTTTCAAATATAAAACAATGAAATAGACTATTTCCTCTCCTCCGTTTAGCTCCCTCTGTGTGTTCTCAGCTTCAGGGAGCTCGGGCTGTAACACTTGTGGTGGTGGGGTGTTGATACAGGCACTGTGAGATTTCAGCCGTTCCTGCTCCTCTAATGAACAAACAGGAACAAACAGGAACAACAAACCGGGACAGTATTAAAGCGAGCGATTGATTTGTCAGCTGATTAAGTGGTTGTGTACAAGAGATCATTTTGCTGGAACAAAATCCGCCCCCCCACCCCCCACCCCCACCTCCAACCCCCTCCTTCCTTCCTCTGCATCAATGCAACACAGCAGCAACACAGTGTTATCAGATGATGCGGAGATGTGGCCATTATCAACACCACAAGTCTTATTCTAACGGATCTCTACGCGCTAGGTCTCAATCTGTATCCGTCTCTTCCGTTATCGTTACTACTTCCTCCCCGGCCATCCTGCATCACTCAAGAGTCAAAAAGCAGAAGGGGAGACGGAACGCGTTTGGCGATGAAGAGTCGGATTGAAGGGTTCTTGTGTTGCCTGTCTCGCTCAATCTGCAATCAGAGGATCAGTAAGACCAGGAGAGTGAGAGAGGGAGGGAAAGGAGGGGGGGGGGGGGTGGAGAGGGGGGGGGGGGGGGGGGGGGGGTTGAGGTGGAATGATCTATAATTGCCAGATCAGAGGGATGTCTTTGTGTGTGAAGTAGGGCTCTTTGTACATCAGCTTGCCAGCCTGGCGATTTCTCCTCCAGTGTATGAAAACATGCACGTGTCCCCCTCCCCTTCCACACACACTGCGAAGGGAAAGTGTTTGGCAGACACGCTCGCATGGTGGGGGAAGAAATGGCATTCATGGCTTTGTTCGAATCCATTTTGCTTGTGTTTGCTGACGTCAATACCTTAACGCCAATTAGAGGGACTGGCATTATACCGACACGTGCGGCAGTCGATACTTACTCCGGGGTTCCGCTGGTATCTTGTCGTTGCGCCGCGGGCTGAGATAATCCATCCGGTCACACTGCATCTTGTCACAATGCAATTTGAAATGTGTATACATACACATCGCGCAAATACCACCAATGACTCGAGGCTCTGTGGAATGGAAAAACAATTTGAGGATTGCAGCTCATGTGGGTAGTTCACTCTCCTCGGTCCTACTTTCCGTCGTCAAAGAGACAATGTGGAGAGACTGAGGATACACAGGCGCACAGCAGGGGGTGCAGCTGCAGTGGAAGTGAGCCATCACTACGCTTACCTCATCTGTCGCTACCTCTGAACACCTATTCGTCCTCATTTGTTCCGTCTTTGCTCACGGAACAATTAGTGAACATTCGCGCTAACTGAACTCGCGCCTAAGAAAGGCACTTCGGTAATGAAACACGTTTTGGTGGCGTCAAGTATCGGGAGGGCTGAGAGTCCGAGGCTCTACAGTGAGGATCTGCGCTACTGTCTATTTTCAGGTGTATCGCTCCATCGAGAATGTGAGAAATCCTACCATCCATCCCTCCATCCACCCATCCCTTCATCCCCCCATCCACCCATCCCTTCATCTATCCATCCAACCATCCATCCATCCATCCACCCATCCATCCATCCATCCACCCATCTATCCAGCCATTCATCATCCATCCCTTCATCCACCCATCCTGCCATTTATCCATCCATTCTTCCTTCCCTTCATCTCTCCAACCACCCATTGGCAGTAAGTAAAATATATGTGATATGTTACGGACAATTCATGCATGTTATTATCTAAGTATACATAACACCTGACATGTCTGAACTCTCTTAAATAAGAGAGGAATTATGTTTCTCTCAGCTCAACAAATGAATAGTGAACAGATACAGGTGTAAAGTCATTAGCGAGGTGAGAGGTGTTGATAAGTGTTTTCTCTCACCTTCTACGTCTGCACCTGCCTCTTTCCTTCATAACAATGTTAGATAACTCCTCTCACCCTCGCTGCATAATTTGCATAATAAGACTTAAATCTGGCAATGTTCTTATCTGCAATCAACAATTTCCTTTTGGCCTGATTCATTTCATGGAGCCATAACTGAATTTACTGAATTATTCATGGGTCATGGTATCAAAGACTACGTTTTGGTAAAAACATAAACTGCACCCGCACATTGTATTCATGTGTTTAGAATCCAGTAGAAACGTGTTGTCTGAAAAACAGTTGAAGTGAAGAAACATGGAGGCTAAACTTCAGAGGATGACGGTGAGCATGAGCGGTGAAGACAGTGAAAAGATACTTAAGCCTGTCTTGCTCTAAGCTCCCCCTTCTGTATACGTCTGCCAAGTCTTTAGCCCGGTCTGTTCCAGTTATATAAGGGTCTGAAGGAGCCTGGGCATTAAGATAGAAGCTGACTCAGGCCTCCTCTCTGTCTGGTCATTTGATTCCAGTTCAACATTTTAAGCCAAACATTAAGAATGAATACCCCCCCACCCCTCCCCCCGTGGCTTGTTTAAGGGTTATGGGGGGAAAAAACAATACATTTAGGTGATTATAAATTCATGAAAATGTCAGTATGTAATTATTTTGTAATATTTTTTAGAAGTGACAAAAATGACCAAAATCTTACACACTACATCTTTAAGGTGTTTTATTTACATCAGGAGCGGGTCCTCCCCATGGGGGCTGCCATTTTTTTTTACAATAGCCCAGAGTGAGTGAACCAAACATCTTTTGAGTTTATATGACACCCGAGGGCTACCATAGGTTCTCCGGCATGCTCGAATGGGGGGGGGTTGAGGTGATGGATACAATGTGCAATTTCACCAGTAGGTGTCACCAAACCTTACACACTGCACCTTTAAAGAGGGAAAATGAGAGGGATGATGCTGAAGGGAAGGAAACGTGCCGAGTGACAGTTTCAGTTCCATGTTTCTCTATATTCAACAAACACTGGTTTACATCTATGTGTGTGCTGATTGTCCCCATGTTTATATCGATGTCCCTCCGTCTCTACGTCCACCATCTGCATCTCAACCACACGTGTCCATGCAGTCTGCACTCATGCCGCCCGTTTGCCGCTTTGTCGCTTCATCTCGACATGTTGGGAAAGTCAAAACTGCATTCGCTCTGTTTCTCCTTATGCAACTACATACCTTTCAAATACCTTGCGTTATATTTATCTCGGGCAGGAAGTAACAGCCCTTTTCCACTGAAAAAGAAATCCCACCAACACTTAGTACACTTAACTCTCACACAATCCCCATGTGGAGACGCTAATTTCCTCTCTGCTGTTTTATGCTGAAGCAAAACATTATTATGCAACAACACACTTTCACCTCATGACTCATAACATATTACAGCCATGATTGTGTCGTCTCTGTGATTTCTGCAATTATGAGGTCGACACCTTATTTTGAAAAGCACAAAGTGAGATATGATTTGGCAATATAGAATCTGAATTGGATGTTAATGAATGTTCAGTATTTTTGGATCAAGATGCAACACTGACGAGTCAGTGAGGTGAGGGAGCTTCTCCTGATTTGAGGCCAAGAGGAAATTGTCAGGCAGGTTACCAGGGTAACATTGTCGATGAGCCAACACTGAGCTTCATGGTGTTGTTTTCCACTATCTTTGCGTTGCTTCCAGTGCATTTGTGATGTCAGACTTAATGCAGGGTGTTGTTGAGGGCATTAGAGAACTAATCAGCTGCTTTGGGCCACCAGGGGGCCACGAGCACGCTCATTATGGCCTAGAAATAGCACTGCCTATTGAGGATGCCAATCAAATGTGACAACACATAATGGGGGAAATAATGTGTTGTTTTTGTTTTTTCCAATATTTTTATTTGTTTTCCCTTTCGAAATTTTGCAAAAGAGCCCCCAAAAAGCTTTGGTCAGCCCTGCACAGAAACAACTGGCAATTCCACTATATACACTCATTTAGATGTAAACTGATTCCATATGTTAGGCTATAACCACAGCATTCTCTTTTTTAAATGCCGTGACATAAATCATATGATAAACATAACATTTGTAACGTTAACATGTGCGGATGAAAATCTCGCAATGCCGCATTCGCCGTGTGAACATCACAATTTGAACAAAAGGGACATCGGATCAGATCCATGATGGGAAAAACCATCTAATACCTCCATAATGGAAAAATTAGCTTTTTCTTTGTGAAAATGTCAGCGCTTCTCAAATCAATAATTAAATCCACTGAAGCATTCTGCCAAAGAAAAAGAAAAATAATTGGCGGGACGCTGCTCACAAAACAACCGCTGTATATTTCGCTGCAGCCTCCGAAACCGTTGCCAGAGCTAAAATCATATTTGCACGTCAGGCGTCTTCAAAAGTAAACAGAAAATAAGAAATCTTGTTATCTTCTCCACGGAGTATTTCATGCATTACCTCCCCTCTCCTCTCCTCTGCTGCTTGTGTTTTGGCAGCTCGGAGCAAGAGGAATATTGTCTCTCTGCAGAACATCCTTCCACTGTCTCCCCCACCACCTGTCTGTCTGCCTGGAGACCTTTGAAAACACTTCCCGAGACGTTTTCTTCCTTTTTCTTTTTTTGAATTTTTTTATTTCATCACAGTCCCTGTCTCTGGTTGTTCACACTTTGCCCTCTTCATTGCTATCTCTTTTATCCCCCTCGCTCTCCCCTCCCACACTCACGGCCTCTTTTGTTCACTTTCAGGTCTTTGATGTTCCTCATATACTCGCAGCATCACACTAACTTTCTCCCTTTGTCTCGCCTGCACGCATCCTGACACACATCCTGACACATATGCACTCTCTTTCTACACCCCCCCCCCCCCCCCCCCCCCCCCCCCCCCCCCCCCACCTGACCCCGAATAGATTG
>JAFBJT010111702.1:15231-47731 GCA_016785325.1 Chascanopsetta lugubris
CTCTTTCGACCCCCCCCCCCCCACACACACACAGCCCCCGGCCACCACCACCTCCTCTACCTGTGAAGCATCCCCCTCCACCTCTGTCTCTCCGTCCCCTCCTCTCGCATTGCTTGCTTCTCTTTGAAGTCATTAGAGCACTAGTCGGAGCTCATGCCACTCCAGTCGGCTTTTATCCTCACAGGGAGAAAAAAAAGGGGGGAGAGGAATGTATTTAGACCCTGCTGGAGCACAGTCATCTCTGCCTCTGTATGAAATGATTCACTTGTGACTCATTGCTTTATTGGGAGCTCACTTTCTAGGCAAACAACCATTGGCTGTGGCGTTCTCCATCCAAATCGACTGTAACTGTAAGTGATAGTGCCGGATGGCCCGATGGTCCCCCTGCAGCTCGGCACCTCTCGGCTCCCAGAAGCAATCACGTCTCAGCGATTAGCTGCCAAGACTAAGCGCCGCCGCACGGATACAACACCGGCGAGATAATAAAGTCAAACCCAAAGGGTAGATTTTCATATGTTTGAGGCTCATGTCTTCATCTTTTGACAGACAGACCGACACACCTCAGTCCAAAAAAAAATAGAGCACCTCATAACCCGTCACTGGAGCTGACAGGTGCACACACACACAAACACACACACAGACACACACACACACACACACACACGCACACACACGCTCGCACACACACACGCTCGCACACACACACGCACGCACGCACACACGCCTGCTGTTTGGAGCTGCTTCCACCTGCAGCCAACTGAGGCTCACAGCTTCACACCATTAGTTCAGCTTAGCAAACTCAGCCAGCCACAGTGCAGCCTGGTCTATAAACCCCAGGCGCCATCTTGACTGAACTGGCTGCTGCTGCTGCTGCTGCTGCTGCCTCCTCCTCTTCCTCTTGGCTTGTGCATTTCAGTATGTTATGTTGCAAAAATCTTTTAACAATTCCACTCATGTGCAAACTGTATGCAGTTTCGAAAGCTTGTAAGTGATAATGATGTGGTTCAAGACAAGCAAATCTAAAATTCTATGTATAATAACACACCGTGAAGATTGCTTATCCGAATACAGGGAAGTAAAGAAAAGTGGGCTTTAATTATCTTAGCATGCTGGTTATGTAACCAGATCGCTAAGCAGCTATGTCATTTCCATATATTTTAATATTTGAAGGTGTGCTTGAAAGAATGATGTCAGCCGTACAGCATGAGGAGGTAAATTAGGATCCGTGCAGGCAAAGATTGGCCGCATTAGAAGAATCCGAGGTCTGTCTTTCTTGTTCGGGCAGCTACGTAAACAAGATGATTAATCCCTGCTAGTCTGGTATATTGGCAATGGACACGCATATCAATGAGCAATTTTGTTCGAAAATGCATGGATTATCATTAGAGCCGTTTTTAGACACGCGAACGTTGGAGGTACCACTTAGTCTAGACTAAAATATCTATATATATAGCTGTTAAATGTTTGTAGAGACCTTCGTGGTCCTCGGAGGATGAGGTGTAATCGCTTAAGTGTTCCCACTGGTTTGATTCCTGTGACAATTTCAGTTCAAAAGCTTTAGTTTTAGTTCTTTTTTATCATAAAGTGGCTAAAATACTTCCAACACAGCTGACTGCTTTCCTAGACCTATTTCTCTCAGTACGCTAAAAATAGCATTTCGTAGAGAACACAGCCGCTTGTTTGATTCCGTGTCTGATGTAAAGTGGATGTCATGCAATGCTACAAATGCTCTTTTTACTAACACTAATAATGTGATATTTCAGAACTTAGGTTTATTTACCAGGTACTAGGTATTTGCTATTCACATTAACGAATGACACTGCTAATAGCCTTAGCTGGTAATGGTAAACCGTCCATTGTTTTTCTAGCATTAACATTCAGTGGCACCAACAGCAGCTAGCATGACTCCTAGCTAAAGATTATTTTCAAATAATACAACAAATGCTATTTTGGGGCATTTCACTATACTTTGGTATATATATATATATATATACACAAATGACTAATTAAAGAAAAAAATAGCATTATCATGTTCCAAATGGAAATGAATCAATGCAATGAATCTTCCTTTCGAGTGATATTTGACATGACAATACTTCAGCGCTTAGGTTTATGGGTAGTTAGTTGCGAAACTAATGTCTTCCCCCTTCCCTGGTAGACCTACACCTGCTGGTGCGCTAATAATAGCATTTAGGAATGGAAGGCTGTTAGCATGACTCTTTGTTATATTTAAAGTGGACATACAATAGTGCAATTGCTCTATTCAGCCCCAATGCAGCCAATGCCACAAACTTAGCATTATGCTAACCATTATGTGTTTTTGTTCGCAGATACCGGTGCACAATGATAGCATCTCATTTGCTAATTGAAAGATAACATTCCTGCGAGTGGACGTTAATGTCCTGAACTGTTGCGCTTTCTCCCGTTCTCCATTGTGTTTAGCGCCGCGTTAGCTGGTGGCTGTTTCCCATGACAACCACACCAGTAGCCTGTCAAATGCTATTATCTCAAACACCTTGAGAATGTGTCCAATACACACATCGTCAGAACGTGTGTGTGTTTGTGTGTGCGTGTTCTGTGTTTCTAACGAGTCATCGGGTATGAGTGAGCAAACATTGACTTGCTTTTACGGAGGCTGCTCAGTCCGGTCAGTACGTAGCTTACTCATCCGCTAAATCTTTCAACATAAAATACCTGTAGGACTAAAACGATGATCGTAACTATTACTGCGGCAAAGTGAGAATTAAAATGTCAGAGGATCAAGAAGTGTTCAGCAGGTGTTAAATTGCTCTTTTATTGCATTTAACAGCCATGTTTTTCGAATAGGATTTGAATTCCCTTTTATATTCTTTACTATTATTCTTCTGTTATTTATTTTTCTTCTCTTTAACTTGAATATAGCATCTGGTATCGCTGTTCACCACTGATACATAAAACATGCCGTGTATTCGATTTCCTGTCTCTGCTCAGCCTGTAAATCAGTGACTGGACATGGTAAATAGTGTTTCTCATCTTCCAATAAAAGTCCGCCGCAGATCCCTTTCTCGATGCATGTCCCGGACAAAGGAGCAAATACTACTGTTATCGAGATCTCCAGATCTCAGAGGGGCAAGGAAGAGTGCACGCATGGTTCTAATGATGCATTTGGATATGGCGGGCAGGGTCTTTCTACTCTATGTAACGAACTGATTTGATTTGTTGATATTAGTCTCTCTTGGCTGCAATAACGTTGTGGTAATAGAAATGCTGGTGTACTGGGGCATGTGACACAGGATATTACAGGGCGGGATGGGATGTAACGGCTATGAATCTTTGGATTCTAACAAAATGTGATTCTTATGAAACTGCAGGGTGTAAATGTATGTTGCGAGGTCATTTCTCCTTCCTAATGGCCTCATTTGAAACAAAGTAATGCCTCTAAATCATATATGATAATCTGACACGACTGCAGCTCATGCCAATTATGAAAATATAAGACTGCATATCTACGCATATGACACGGGGTCACATGGCTGCACGAGTGGCACAGCAATGGCTAACATTTTTTTTACGAGAGTGCATTTTTACAGTTTCAGCGCTCCACACCATTCAAGCAGAGGTTGATGCTCCTCTTGATTGCATGGCCATTCTTAGGAATAGATGCCTTGCCTTTTTCTTTCACACCCTCTTTTAAGTTTAACTGGCATTTCATCACAGTCTTAATGTACTGTATATCTGCTTCACATCACTTGCTGTGCCTGTTCCTTAGCAAAGGCCTTGAGTTGCATTTCTTGTTGACTGAATCCATTTGTTTTAAGCAGCGGCGTCAAACATACGGCCCACGAGCCAAAACTGGCCACCAGAGTGTCCAATCCGGTAATTGCAATTAGATACTCAACTATAAATGTACCTTTTTGTACTTAAACAAGGAAAAACATTTGAAGTTCTTTATATGTCGTCATGCAATTATTTTACTGGTCCGGCCCACTTGACATGAAGTTTGACCCTATGTGGCCCCCAAACTACCATGCACGGCTGGTTTTAAAGCTTCCATTTCCATTGCAGAACAGGAAGTTGTTTGGCTTTGCGCTGTAGGATCCCTGCTCTTAGAAACAGAATCAGACAACTAATTGATCCCTTTGGGAAAATTTGGCATATATAGAAATGGCTGTGTGAGGAAATACAGTAGTCATGCCAAGAACCACACTGCAGCTCAAGCTGAACCTGAGAACAATCAACAACAGAGGCACGTTGCAGGACCACAGCAGGACCCGTCGGCGATGCCGCGCACACAGCTTTGTGTGGCCTTGGCATCAGAGTTTCAAATTCACCTGCCTTCGGGGTTTTGCTCTAACTTGCATCTGTGCGGAGCATCAGTATATCAACAGCTTCTACCTGCTGCTGCTGCCGCTGCCTGTTTTGAAAGACTCCACTGAGATAATCGTCCATCATCTTCATTGCACCACGGTTCAAGTGTCACTTGCGTCAAACAGTCAGCCCTTATCGGTTTATTGTCTATCTTGCCTGTTGTGTCCTCTGAAGTGTGCGTGTGTGTGTGTGTGTGTGTCCTGTCAGACGCCCAGTCCTTGTCTTGTCTCTGTTCTGCAGACAGGAGAAAGCAGAAGAATGTCAGCCTGCCAGTATCCAGCTGCTTCTCTCATATTGCTATTCAGGTCACACAAAGCCGTCCTGAGTGTCTGTTGCACGTGCCAAGGAGGAATGTGGGAAATGAGAGGATGGCGAGAGGAGGAAGAGAAGACTGAGGCCCCATCTCTCTCGCTCATGTTATCTGGACCTAAAAATAGACTGCATCCTCCCTTCTTTTCTATTCCCAGTGCATCTATGTTTCCATACTCGGCCTCCCTCCCCGTTTCATCCCTCTTCCTCCTCCTCTTCTCTCCATTCAGCATACGTAAACATGCTCTCTGGTGCCCAGTGATAAGACTCCTCAAACGGAACACCAGACTTCCATTAACGTAGGAGTAACCATAGGGATTGATGTATCCATTGACCAGACTGCCATGTTTAACCAATTCCCACATGGTATCAACAATTGCGCGTCACGAATGCTCACTAAAATCACAGTTTGATCTTAAAAACCAGTTGTTGATGTTGGTCAATTGAATTATAAGCACGCCAGTATGTTTCTCTAAGAAACACTGGCATTCAGAGACCAATCATTCTTGGGAGAACTTTTGCACAGAACTGTATGTGAAAGTGATGCAGCTTTCTTCCTCCTTTATCTGCTAATTTATGAAAGCATGCTGTTTGAGTGATGAAACCACGGTAGGTGGGCAGGAGGGATATTGGCTTTCAGTGGATTATGTTCTAGCACATGGCCAACCTTGGCTTAGTCATCACGCCCACTGCCCGCCCACCATGAAGATGAGAGTGAGAGAGTGTGAAAATGAGAGAAATTGAGAGAGAGAGAGAGGGAGAGAGACAGAGAGAGAGAGAGAGGCCTTGCCCTAGGAAAACTATTCCATCAACAGGCAGAAACAGCAGATCGCAGCAGATGTGGAAATAGACAGAAATCAGTGTCTCAGCTGAAGGTAGAAAGAACAGTTTTGGAAGTGAACCATAAACTGTGTTGTAACAAGATTATTACTTTTTCATGTAGTTACATTTTTGTGAGGACAATTTTGACATTTTGATCATCAACCCTCTTTTTCAAGGGGTCAACACATGCTCTGACACACGGACTCACCTTTTTTAGTTTTAATTCAAGTGACTTTAACGAAGGTTGCTACAGGTAATAGAAAAGAGGGGTGGGGTGAAAAGTTTTCAGCCACTAGATATCATTAAATTCCACACACTGAAGCTTTAATAGTTGTTAACAGCTGGATTGATACACTTGAAGACACAGCCTCATCGTGTTTTTGACGACAAACAAATCAAACACCTGACAGGAGTAAAATCTGTTATTGACTCCTTTGAGCTCAGTCTTCGAACAAGTCTTTTGAGGTGCTAAATGTCGCACAGTTTGTCTCTTCCTGCTCTTACCTCCTGGGTAGAAGGTTTTTCTATTGTGCTGCAAAGCAGAGCTGAAAATTAAACTCATGAAAGCGACAAAAATGAACCAAAACAATGTGCTCAAATCTGGGGAAATGCTCCACTGAGTTGTTGTTGTTGCCATTTTAGACGAGTGGCAATCTGCTGTGATTTCTGTCTAAGCCTCAACAGCATAATACATCATTAAAAAAATAAGCAAATACTGCTTTGATGTGAATAAATGTAACTAAGCGGTTGAGATTTTGTGATCGCAGTGTCAACAATGACAGACAAATCGTGTTTTTAGAAAATTAATAAGCCAAATGTTTGTTGATCTGAGTAGTTTCTATCATTTCTAATGGGAAGAGAAAATAGGTTTTTTACCAGCATCATGATATGAAACCCTCAAAGGTATTTCCATCTGTTAGAGTAAAAAGATAATGATGGTGAAAGATTAAAATGTCATATTCTAATCTAAGTGTAGGGGTTTAGTTAAACGGGCAAGATAAAATAGTTCCACAAATTTTCTGATACTTTTGTGAAAATATGCTGAGGCTGCATAAAACTTGAAAAAGCAGAAACTGACTGGCTGGCAAATTTTCCAATGAGGACTGCGATAATCGCTGCAATGTCAAACGGGGATAAATGGCGGTGTTTTTTTCGTTCTTTTTTTTCGGGGAGTGGGCATAGCAGGCTGTTTACCTCTCATCCATGATTCAGTGCACGCCTCCTCCTCCCTGGTAGAGAGAGAGGGTCGTCCCTTGGGGAGGGAGATGCCGAGGAGTCAGGGGAGATATTGAACATCCTTCTGCAGCCATGCGCCAGGGATGATGATTCTCTGGGGGGGGTGGGGGGGGCAGCTGCTCACTTCACCCCACCCATCAAAGCTTATAGAGAACTTACGAAAGCTTTTACTATAAATCGAAATCTATTCAGTCTGTTTATTCTGGGCTATTGTAAAGACATGGTGCTGCAACATGGCAGCCTCCTCTCCCTAATTATGCCAGGAGCGGAGCCGGCGTGTTCTAAAAGGCAGCAGAAGTTGACGGAAGCATTGTGAGGGGTCGGCAGCGTGGATGCGGAAGTGTCTGTGGCAACCATCTGGAAAGCTGTTAGATTGAATAGTGCTAAGACCATCTGCTCATCAAACCAGATGACAACTGCTGCTTCTGCTGTCATACCCAGAAACGCTCCAACCATGAGCTCTTATCATTGGATTTACGCTCGATAACAAAGACGCACCACGGTTCGTTCCATAAAAAGGCAATTTAGATGAATTACTAATAACTTATGATATTAACGAATACTTTAGCAAGGTTGTCAGCCTTTGTGCACTCTCCATTTGCACACTTTAGAATAACACATTTAACACATTTCTGATATTATCATCACCTGACATTTGTAGTAAACTGTGCTACGGTGGTGATTCCAGGTCGACGATAGTTAGCCGCATTTGCATGTTTTCAAAACAAAGTACGCAACAGTTGGTTGGTGCCAAAACCGGCCCGCCAGAGAGCCCAGTCCAGCCCACGAGACGACTTTGCAAAGTGTGTCAATGACTGAAAAGACATTAACTTTATTGATTGGAGAATTTGATATTAATTTATTAAAACCTGCAGTACAGGTTTGAACAGATGATTGGCCAGAATTACTCTATGTAGCTGCAACATTGACCCCACGATGTTGTGCTGTTGGCTCGACATTTAAATATTTGTTGTGAGATTACGGACTTTCACATGACGGTAAAACCTCTCACAAACAGAGGCTGTTAGCTCTGGTTTGTGTCTGTCACGGCTGAAATCTTCAAACAGGACCCGATCTTTAAAGAAGTGACGTTACAAGATTATGACTCTGTTACATCTGTGTTTTATCAATGTTTCTATCTTACAAAAGAAAAGACAGTGGGTTTCTTCGGCAGGATCAGAGCAGAGGAGATGAGTTATGGGCCTGAGACTAAAGGTCAGCCTGCTCAAAATGAACTAGTTTGTTCAAAGAGTCGTCCGACCACATCTGAAGACAAACATAAGACATGAAAAATGAAAGATTGAAAGAAAGGCTCATCTCCATCACACCTGCACATCTGTAACTTCACTGTGTGCAGTGAAATGAGCTGCTGGGATTGTCGGTTTGGAAAGAGTTAGTCAAAACCTGCATTTCAGATTCGTGCACATTTAACCACTCACAGATGCCTGATGTCATTTTTTTATTCCAACCCTGATAAGTTACATTTAGTCACACAGCTCTGAGTCTATCTTTACTATTATTCTTAATTCACATTATACAACATTTCCATTTCAAAGGCAATGAGTCTATCTGCTATATTGAAGGTCACTCATGCGAATGCACAATTTTAGAAATGTGGTTAATCAAAGTTGGTATAACGTCATTAAAAGCATTGACTTAAATAAATATATAAAGAAATATATTTACTTAACTACAGTGCTTGAAACTCGTTTGTATTAACGCTCGTAATCTTAACTTTGCATATCAAGATTATGCTTTTCAAAGAACACAAGGCTTTCCTTGTAATGTCTGATGCTGCAGCTCCTCTTTTCAGCCTCTGTCTGTTACATTTAGCATTAGCTCCTGCCTTTTTAAGTCTCCCCCAATAAAGCCAAATCTGCAGTGATTAGCTAGCTGGGATCACTCAACTGATTCTTGAGCAAAGGGAAATATTGACTTCCACACTCACAATGCAAGCTTTGTTCCACGGAGTGGCAGACTAGCCAATATCACAATACTCCAGAGGTATCATGCGGACAATGAGTTTTGGAAGCACTTGTATTTTCAGTGGGGTAGCGGAGCTCCCTTAACTGTAGACTTTGGGCTTCCCAGATTTGCAGAAGTTTCACATCCACTAGAAGGTGGAGATATAGCATCAAACATCTCCCGTACGTTTGTAATGCTTAATGAGGAACCACACATCTGCTCCTTCTTCTTCTGAAAATCACTCTCCGTTTCATCCATTTGCAAATCAAACCAAATCAGATCAAGTCATTACGAGGCTCCGAGTCACACCTTGAGGATCATCTCAGAGCTGTGGAGGCATCGCTGTTGACAACATAATTTGGAATCATCCAAATCAACTGACGCCTGTTGTAAGACAACCATCTGTCCATTACGTCAATTCACCGCTGCTGAGTGTTTTCCAGTGGCATCAGACTTTTCTTATCACGGTCCTCCATTATGGAAATAATGGATCAAGCAAGTACACCACCAACTGGTACATTATGAAACACACTAATGCTATTAGGTGTGAAGAGAGAGAGTAAGACACAGAAGAGGCAGTGAGGAGGAATAATTTTCATCTTGAAAAATTCATAATTTGCGGCGCAGATGGAGACGAGAGCAGTGAATGGTAAAGAGGAACTCCACCTCCTTAGGTTCCCTTATACAAAATGCGATATTGTGACAAATGGCAGATAAGACGAACGTGCAGAGTGAGAGAAAATCCTGGAGTGTGAGACAGTGGAGTGTCATTCCAGGAAACAGATGCTCATGTTTGACTGATGGCTCATTGGGGCTTGATTGTGTGCACACAGAAGGAACTGTGGAGATGAATGGCACCAAAAGCAAGACCTCATCCGACACTGAGACACTGCAGATGTTGTTCACGGGCTAATCACTGGTTTGCAGAGTCTGCCTCCAGCATATGGACATAAACAGTGAGTTGGGGTGGAGTGATTGCCTTCTCTGCAGGCACCGGTGTCACCTGGACATCTGTTCCACATGCTCTGTGATCCCTACTCACTGTGAGACACACACTTGTCCCTTCTACAGCATCTACACAACGATTTGTTGCTAATTTAGGTTTTAGGTTTTTTAGGCTAATCTAGCGATCTTAATTTAGCTATCTTATTCTTCGTTACAGGTGTAAAACAAGGTGTAGCCCAGGGATGTCAAAGTCACCGTTAGGGGCCACAGAACAATACAATATATATTCTTCTCTCCAACTCACCTATTCCAAGTGACACAGGCTCCACCTAGTGCCATGGCATAGTAACTGGCGGGCCGGTTCTGGCCCACCGGCCATATGTTTGACACCCCTGGTGGTAGCCTACTAGACTAGGAAGGCTAAAGTGTGTAGGAATTAGTGACATCTAGAGGTGGACGTATATATTGCAGCTGCTCACTTCACCCCACCCATCAAAGCGTACAGAGAACTTACGAAAGCTTTCGTTTGAAATCTAAATCTATTCAGTCTGTTTATTCTGGGCTATTGTAAAGACATGGTGTTGCAACATGGCAGCCTCCTCTCCCTAACTATGCCAGACTCATCCAGGGGTAATGAAAACAATTCATCCATTCAAGATTATAGACTTGTAGAAACATCATGAAGTAATCTTACCTAAAAACGCACTGGATCTTTTAATCTGTTGTTGTATCATACTGAACATAACATAAATCGCCCACTTGTGAATTTCTATGCTTTTAAGGAGGCTAAACAAGACTATACTGCCTGTCAGGGACATTTCATGTCATTAGGCTGTATTATGTATTGGTGATGATAAACTCGTGCGGTGTAGTTTGCTAACAGCCAAACCTTAGTATTTCAAAATCAATCATCACAAATCCTCAAATTGAGGATCATCCAATTCTCGCCAATCGTCCTAAAACTGATACAAAATCCCTTAAATCCTCGTCTTCCTTTTTGCACAAAGAGACGAAATAATGCTGAAAATAGAATGGGCAAAAATGCAAAAATAAGCAGCCATGAATATTGAGGGAAGAAATGCAAGGCTGGTGAGGTGGAGAGGGGGACGAATCCATTTAACATAGAATGGATTATAAATCAGGAGGGTTCATGTAAGATTTACTGTGAGCAAAGCAAACAGAGCATGACCATCTGTTGCCAAGGCTCAAGGAAGATTTGTTGTTTTTTTCTGGCCTCTTGCTTTCTCTCCTGTCATCACTTTGAGGCTGATAACTGACTCAAAAATAATAATGTGGAGTTATTAGAAATATCACTCACACCAACACTGACACAGTGTGCTGTGTGGTGCAGCCTCTAAATGAACAATCGACCGAACCCAAAGGAAAGATATTATGTGATGGCTACAGAGGAAAAACAAAAACGTCTCCCAATTCCCAACAGACAACATCTCTCACTCTCTTTCTTTCCACCCTGCACTCCCTCTGACCCCCCCCCCCCACAACCCTTTCCAGCCGCCTTCCTTTCTTTCTCTCTTATGAATGAGCGATGGGCGAGCTGCCAGAGATGTCCTTGTGATAGTGGTCACGCGCCGTGTTGCTGTGGTAACTCAGAAATGTATGGACACCTCGCAGAGACTTAAGATTCATGGCATCTATCCAGCAACCTTGTCAGCGTGTGTTCAGTAACTTCCCTCACCTCCTGTCTGCAGGGTCATTTTCACTTCCAGTAGCACCAGAGTGGTGCAGTGCTGCACAGGTGCAGCCCACAACGTCTGAATAACTTTGTACTTTGTCTCTAACACTGTACCGCTGTTTTGTTTGTGTCAAGGAACAGACACCCGATAGCCAAATGAATATGTTGAATCTGATACAGTGGTTATTGCACATTATTGCAGCTGCTTGTGGCCACATGTTTACAGTTTACTGTTTATTATTTGACATAGTCATAGTGTTTACTATGACTTACACTTGTGTTGAATCTGTAGCTCGCGATTCAACTGAAGAATGTTAATGTCAATTTCAAAAAGCACTCGTGTTATATTTGAGCCTCTCTAACCCCTGATGAAGAGGATTATCTAAATTCACCTCATCCTTATCCCCTTTTCTTTAATGCAACATTAATAGCACAAAGGTTGAGTTATGACATATAGCATTTGTCTGCATATTGAAAATTCCCACTCACTTATAAATGAAACATTTGCAAAATAGCATTTTTGGTCTGTAGCACATCTGTTAAATTAATTAATCACGATATATTTTCACAAGAATGACTTAAAAAAAATCCCTTTTAATCTCTGATCAAACCAACACATTTCATCTCACTGATGATTAACATGATCTCATGTATACACTGCATTAGCAATTCAATCATTTAGGTTGTTAATTTTATTTTCTTGTCTTGGAAGCATCTACATTGCCTCATATTTAATACTATACAAACGACACACACAAAAAAAAATCTTAATTCACTGCATACTGCACCTTTACTCTCCATTAGTTTACATAATTCAAGAGAGAATGTATTTATTGTGTGATTCTGACTATTATTGGGTGGTAAATTGGGCCGAAAGCGACCTCAGCAGAGTGTGTATGCTCCATACCAGGGGTGTCAAACATGCGGCCGGTGGGCCAAAACTGGGCTGCCAAAGGGTCCAACCTGGCCCGCGAGATTACAGAGCATTTGTCAAAAAGGGAAAATTCCAATTTTGATCAATTGGATGAGGTTCCATATTGCACAGACCATTACTGAGTCATGTTTTGGGTCAATAAGTCAATTCCCTTCTTATGCTGGTATACTGGCATGTTGTCAATAGTCTAATGCTATGGCCTTGTCAATACAGCTCGATTGGACTATTGAAATGACCTGTGACTTTCACTGTATTTGTGCCATCACAGTTACACAGGTAATGATGTTTAAAATAATAAATATATTATTTCCGCTCAAACAAAAAAAAAAGTGATGATACAATCTGCCAATACAGCAGAAAATGACATGGCTGTATTCCCTACTACAAAGCAATTAATGTCAAGTTCATGTATGCACTGCACATGTAGGTGATGACACTGTGAGCCCACTTCCTCAACCACAACTTGATTTGAGTGATACAGGATAACAGCCTGTGTTGTGAATCCTTCATTTGATGAGTATTTATAAGTCACAGAGCTTTTAAACTATTCTACATAAGCAATACTTTGGATGACTTGTCTGCCTCACACTGTATCTATAACACTATAATACAATGAGTAACCTTGTACTTCCTCTTGATACATCTGAATTATTTAACTTAATGATGAAGGTTGACGTGAAGATTCCTCCTGTTCAATTATTCAAAACGCTGCTTGGCGGTTTTCATCCCCGCTGTAATGCAGAGCATATGATTCAATTAAACGATTGTTGTGTATAGGAGCTGGATATGAAGTCTATATATGCAAAATCTTGGTGCTGTTAACTGTACGACTGCCTCCGGTCAGCTCATCTCCCCTGTGTTGGCTTGTAAATGAGCGGCTGACCTCAGCATTCCTGAGCAGGATGAAGGGAAAAGGGTGCATTCATCATCTCCTTGTTTGTATGTGTCGGTATGGGCGGAGAAGAAGACACAGTCCTTCACCAGCTCATAAACACTCGTCTGTCTGTCTTCGGAGATTATGTAAGAGGGAATCATCTAAATACGGCGGTTTGAGATCATCGAGTGCCACCGTTTCCCCTCCACGCCTAAATCTAGGTCACCGCTGAAGAGCAACAGCGTCGTTTGAATGTGTCACCTTTGAACGCACACACAGGCAGAGGGAAACCATGTTCATCAAAGGAAAAGCAGCGCCAGGCCGAAAAAGATGCGACTCTCTGGGAGACGGTTTGCGTTGCTCGTATTGTGTCCCGCCGCCGTCCCACTGCGCGAGGAACACAGTGTTTTCTTTAGGTTTTGCTTCATATGCAAATGCAGTGGGAGGTCTCCCAGAGATGTGCGTTTCACTCTGTGGTGACATCGTCGTGCCTTAATGCAGCTGCGGCATGTACACCACCTCTGAGTGCTTATTGATTGACCGTCCCTGCATCACGTTGTATTTCTATGCGAAGAAACCGCCGCTGGTTTCTGAGGGCGGAATTAAACATGAAATGTGACTGCGCTGCCTCCACCACAGGTTGTGCCTCAGTTACACAGGACTGCAGTTCAGAAGGAACTGAGATCAACCAAGTTGTTTTATCTGGCGGAGCTGTCACACTGTGTAGCCACAGGGTCTGTTCAGGGCCCCCCCCCCACCACCACCACCACCACCCCTCCCCCGGATGCCTCAGGCAACCCAGACTGGAGCGGAGTTGCTCACCTATTTTGATGATGCACATCTTAAAAATATAACAACCTTCGCGGTTCATGAGCTTTCAGACTGCGTCTCGCTATGCATGACTTCTACCTCCTACTCCTCCTGCTCGGCGACTGATAGTTGTTTCCTGTGCAACGCAGTAATGACGGGGAATATCTGTTTTCTGTGCATGTGAGGATGCTGTCGTGCATTTCCTGTAATGTGCGATGTCGAGTTGGGGGGGATATCTGTTCCTCCCGTGTCGACACACTTGTCCTCAGATAACACCGTCGTGGTAACACCGCTCTCCCTACAACATCTGATGCAGTCGCGCTCACCCATCACAAAGCAGACAAAGAAATGGAGGCTGTGGAGGAGGAGGAGGAGGAGGAGAAGAGGAGGGGAAAATAGGGGAGCTTTTAATTTCCTGAGCAGCAATGTTATTGGTTTTCTTCATTTCTACTCAGGCAGACTGATGCAGGAATTAGCTCAGTACGGAGCCACATGCATCCAGGTTTTGTCAGTGGGCGTCATCATGGCAGAATTTTCCTTTATTTAATCTCTAATAAACACTAATCTGTTTTAGAGGTACGTGTGTGAAGGATTCAGTGACATCTGGTGCTCAGGTTGTGCATTACAGCTGATTATCCCTCACCTTAAACGCTTCCCTTCTAAGGTGGAGAACCTGTAGTAGCCTTCTCAAAAGGTTTTAATTGGTCCATTCTTGGCTACTGTTAAAAGGTGGTGGTGCTACATGGCTGTTAATGTAAACATAAAGGGTTTATACTCGGTCAACGAAAACAGCAATTTATGCATTTAGGTAATTATCTTCAACATTGACTTAAAACTCAAAACACATTTGTTCAAACTGGCATATTCCCTCTGAGCACAATTAACAATGTCCAATTAGTCTTTTCAATTTCTTGTATTTCTATTTTTAAAGGTGCTGTGAGATGTCCTTGAGTGTCAAAAAAAGTGTCGGTAAATAAAATGTATTATTAATATTATGATAGAATCGTTCTCTAATTGATGTCATTGCTTTATATTCCACAATAATAATGGGAATTATGTTCCCAGAATTATACACACTGCACCTGTAACGGGATCTAAAGCTCAAATTTTGATTCATACTGTTGGAAAAATAACGTTCAGGATCATTTTGTCTACTGACAATTTCGAGTGACATGTGACCTGTGCAGCGCAATCAACAGATGAGCGCCCTCTGCTGTGAATGCAGCAGTTCAGTTCTGATTTCAAGGTTATTCTATGGCAATCATACGCCTCATTCTTTTCACCTGCGTCAGTTTGCCAGGAAGGTGTCATTGTAACGTCACTCTCAAAAATGTGCATTTATCTACCTATTCATTATGTAATTATGTGAAACCCTATATGAATACAACACATGCAGTCATTCAACAATCCCTCACTTCCACTGTTGTTGCCAAGGCAGCAAAACTCTTGCTCTCATCTCCCTCCATTTTTCTCACTGATGTTTTTTTTTCCGACGGAGTGAATGAAATGGCAAAATTTCCTCCCACCTCCCTGATGTCCTCAAGATAGAAACTTTCGAATAACGTGCCCTTTTATCGGCTCGCTTTCCCCAGAAAAAGCCTGTCACATAAACGGACTTATGGTGCACTTAACAAGGCCTATACAAAGAAATCTAAGAGGCTACTATCGATTTACACACCCGGGGTTGAAATGTTCCGATTCCTCCCGATGTTGCTTCAGAACATCCTGATTGCAGCCCGAGTGCCCTCAGCCATCGCCTTTGAAGTGCCGAGAGCCGTACGCCGAGGCTCAGTGTGTGCCGATATCCGCCGCTTTTGTTAGTCACTTCATATGTGCCGAGTCCTGTGCCATCATTATTCAATGATTCACACTGTGCAGCCATAACACTCACTCTTATCTGGTAAGAGGCTGCGGCGATGCAGTCAGACGGCTATGGGTGGGTGGACGGGTGTGTGGACGGGTTCCCTCTCGCCAGAAAAGACGAGAGGGAAAAAGGGGGTAGAGAGAGAGAGAGAGAGAGAGAGACAGACAGACACTTGCTCTGTTTCCCTCTTATGGGGTAACGACTTTCCTCTCCTCCTCTCAATGTGAAGCCGGAGAGCGTCCTGACTTCAAGAGCTTTAGATCCCGAATGTTCACGCTGGTGGCATTTTACCGCATGTAGGCGGTGAGGCTCTGCAGAGAGTGTGTGTGAAGTATCGATCACTGTTGCTGTTGTCCTTGTTTGCTCCGTGTCTCGCGGCGCAGGCTAACTCTCCGGGAACCAACGATGGAGAGAAAGATGGGGAAGGGGGGGGGGGCTGGCATTTGAAGCCACATGTATTCAACTGGGATGAGCTCAACACAATTAGGATTAATCCAGAGACGTATGTTCTATAAAGAACAAAGGGAATGATCCACTCAGCATAGGGAAAAGTAGGCCAAGTGAATGCTGGGAGATTTCTGAGCTTCTTTTTAACCGGAAGATTTTTTGTTTTTAACACAGCTTTGGATCGAGCACACACTCTTATGTTACCTTGAATCACAGAAGACAGAGGGAAGTGTTTGATATATGCCAACATTTCCTCAGGTTCAACAGCTTCCATTGGGATGTGATCAAATATTCTATTTGTCTATTTGAGATGTCTTCAACTTGCCCTCCTTCCCATTAAATCAGCCCTCTAACATTTCACGGCACAGACACAATCTGGAAATGTGTATTTTCTTCATATCAATTTGTTTTCCTTTCTCTTTATCTCTGTCTCTCACTCCTCCTGGCCTTTCAACTCCCCCTCCAGCAGCTCTCACACTATCTGCCTGAGCTCCATCATTGTCAACATGGGTTCTGATCACTAACTGGGATGATTTTTAGCTCCGGGGTGTTTGACTAGCTAAATGCTTTCATACCGGCTCACGAGAAGTGCCAAACTCTCAAGTAATCGCAGATTTACATATCAATCCCAGGCTTTGTTTTCCATTATCAGAAACGTTCCTTCTCCACCAGCACAGCTACAGTTTCATTTTCACCCACACAAAACCTTAATTTGCACAAAATGGAAATGGCTGCATGCACAATACGAAACATGGAGGGAAAACAAATTGGAGGGTGGTGATTTATGAAGTCAGACCTGTGAGACCTACAGTTCAGTGCAAAGTCACTGTGCGTTACAATTGATAAGTTAGAAATAATGAGATAAGGATTTCAGCTTACTTGAACCATTTTCCCTGCAACTTCTCCATGTGGTGTTCCTCAAGGGATCCATATTGGGCCGCTTTGTTTTTCACATGTTCGCTACATCTTGCCGCAATTTCTGTGGAATAAAAAACAGAAATGGACAACTTAGTCTTAAAGGTCCGGTCTGGGAAAGGTTGCAAGTACAGGCTACACTAACACCCCACGCCCTCCCCTTTGCCCTCTTGCGAAAACTACGCACTCTTGACACGTGAACGTGCACCAAGTCACTATTGCTTGAAGCCTATTGGAGGAGATGGTGCAGGGAGGACAGCTCTGTTGTAAATGACAATATCACATATGACTCACTGACTTGTCAGTTTTTGGCTATTGTCACTGTGTTTCAGCTTTAGTTGACAAATATAGCAGATAATTATTTTGTTCAGAGTGAAATGATAAATTGTGATTTGTTATGGAATTGTGAGGGCTATCAATACTATAGTTTTCTTATTATTATCCATCCAACTGTATTGGTGGCTACCAGGATGTAAAGGGGATTTTAACTGATAGGATAAAAAGTGTCGATGAAACACATAGAGGCAATTGCATTTTGCAAATGAAAGACTCAATCAATTTTGCTATCTAACCTAACATTAATTTGTTATTTTGGTTTCTCCATTTTAAGGGGTCTGTCTAGTTTTTACAACACCATCTGGTTGACAATACTACTCAACCCCAAACATTTATTATGCTGGTGTTAAGACTAGATTTTAAGAGTTTATTGAGGGAAGCATTTGGTTGATTGAAAGATTTATGGGGTCAAGCACCTCAATTAACAAAGCGGCATGCATTACTCTCCGCCATAATAACACCACCATTGAGAGGAAACTGCCACTATTGATATAATTTTACATACAGTGGTTTGGATGCGGTGTAATGAGACCATCTCATTTTGAAGTGTAGACACCGACACAAAATTACACTTTAAATAATTATGTCTGAGAGCTCCAGCCCATCACCTTTTGAGATTAAAATCCATAATAATGATAAACTGACTGGCTCTGAATGGATAAATGCTGGCAGAATTGAGCACGTCTGTGAAAGGGTTAGAGATTTTGCCAACAATAGTTCCAGTGTCTAATGGCAGATATGGAGAGGGAAATAGCTTTTGTAGTAAACAGATATTGGAAATACAACACAATGAGTGTATCAGTACATTAAAGGTCTTCTGTGTAAAATACAAATGAAATGCTCCTATTTGGATGGGCAGAGAGTGACTACAATATAGTCAAATTGATGTTTTTATGACTAATGTACAAATTGTTTACATTGCGAGCAAGTATTGTCATTGGAGGATGCACCACCAAGGGCAGGCTGAGGTATAGGGTTTCAGTTTCAACTGTATATTGAATATGTGTCATATACAGTATGTGTGTTGCCAGGCAATTGAACTTTGTGTAGACATTTTCCATGTATGTATTTTTCCACAGAGGGGGGAGGAGTTTGGGGAGATCTCTTGGCATGTGATCAGGCTGATGCAGTGTATCGAGGCCACGCTCCAGTCCACGCTTTGCTCCCTTCTGTGTGTTCTTGGAAACATGGCTGCCTTGTGTTGCCCTGCCAGGGCCCTTGAGACAACTCCCAGTACATTTGTGTCCCAGTGACGCTTGCGAATGATTTCTTGCATGTGCGCCTGTCCGTGACTGTTAGATTGCACATGTCATTGCTCCAGATATTTCGTATCTTTAAAAAAAAATGACAGCTTGGGCAAAGCTGAGCACCAAATATTTGTGTTCTGCAGAACCGTGCACACTTTTCTGTTTGAGGACACAAATGCATAGTGATTGATAATAACGCAAAACCTGATTGCTTGACTTCCAAAATTCAATAAGTGCTACACAACCCAATAAATGCAGCTTACTGTCAGTTTCCTATGATAAATGCCATGAATCAGAGAGATTTGTCAGAGCAGAGGCAGAAATGTGACAGCAGCAATTGTTAGTCAGTCACCAATTCACTCACCTCACTTTCCCCCAGATACATGGCTGCTTCTGTCGGTTTACCTTATTTGGCTGACTCACACACAACCCACACTTTCTAAGTTCATTTCATGGAGAGAGCTCACCCGCTGTTTATCTGTGTTTCCAGATGGAGGAGGTAATAGCGCGCATGCAAGATGAGAAAAACGGCATCCCCATCCGAACAGTGAAAAGTTTCCTAACCAAGATCCCCAGCGTTTTTTCGGGTAAGTCTCATTCTCTTCTCTCCTCTCTTCATTTCTCATCGACTCACTCAGCTCCCACCCACTAAGTGCCCAACTGTTCATGCCAAACTAAACACTGAAAGTATTTAGAGTTGTCCATTTTGCATTTCATAGCAGCAGAGCTGGTGTCAAGAGGATCATGTTGGATTTTCGAGCCGCGCAGCCTAATAGATAAGATTCACGCTGAAGTGATACTCTGTAGGAGATGAGCTCAGTCTAACACTGCACTGTTTAAAAGCTAGACTGAGCCAGTATCTGCTGTATCTGAACACAAAATAAACAATGCATTGGAAGCGCTCGATAATGCTCCAACATCACTTTAAAAGCCCATATCAAAGTTAGTGCTTTAACAAAGCATATTGCATTGTGCTGCCACAGATCAATATGGCATCAAAATAATGACAATATTAAACATTTATACATGTCTATATATAATCTGTTAAGCTAAGCCCTTAATGTAATGCTTAATGTAAGCCCTGGGCTTGTTCTTTTCAACTCTACACACACGTTCGCTTTTTGCAGAGTGTTTTTTGCCAAAGGGCATCAACGGTGCCAGAACCACCGCTGGTCGCCATCACTGCTAATAAAGGACGGAGTGCCGCCTGTCACATCCACTGACATGTCTAGGACCTTCTGACATGGAAGGGGTGCAGAACAAAAAAAAAAAGAAAAAAAAAAGGGTGGCAGTGAGTGAACACACACAGATAAATTTAAATGGCTAACTTTAGCTGGAGTGACGTAGAAGGAATGACGAATGCTTTGGGCCTTTGAAGAGCAGCTGATGCACAGTCTGCTTTTTCAAGCCAAGTCTGCTGCGAAAACAGCGGCAGACATTATTGATTATTTTACACCTGGCAAAGCAACATCAGCTCAGATCCCAGACGGTCTTATTCAGGTATTATCGAATTGGGGCAGCAAACAGAGAGGTCAGAGCTGCAACAGATGGCTTGTGTTTCCAGCAGGGTCTTGCGCAGACTGTTCAGCACATGCATTGCACAATACATGTCTAAAATATAGAAGCAGCAGGGTATTCTTAATCAATGTGGGTAGTTTCTAATTAAGACACATTTTTAAAAAGGTACAGTGTGTAAGATTTGTTGATATCTACTGGTGGAGTTTTATATTGTATCCATCACCTCACCCTTTCCATCCGAGCACACCATTCAACCTATGGTAGCCCTCAGTTACCATTAAAGCTCGTGTTTGTAAAAACACGGCAGCCCCCATAGGATGGACCCACTTCTGGTGTAAATATATTCTTAAAAAGGGCTCATTTTGGGGTTATGTAAAAAGCAAGTCAATTGGCAAGTCAATTGGGGTGATTATACATTTGTAAAAATGTCTATATATAATTGCTTCGTAATTCTATCTATATAGATGGAAATGACAAAAATGGACCCAAATCATACACACCGCACCTTCAGGTGAATCATGGTATTTTCAGACTCTGCCCCACCCAGTCTCTGAGGCAGTAACAAGGACACAGTCCCTCTGTAGCTTCCCCTCTGTGAACACTGCCACTTGTGCTCAGTGGAGCACTTGGCCAAGCTGTAAACAGTGTTACCAAGGTTGTGGGGACTTGTTTTTCTCTCTGCACCAATCAGACCCACATGGTTTGACAAACTACTTTCTCCTCTGAGCATTTTGCTCACTGTGCTTATAGCACCACCATCGCTGATACACTCTAAAGGCCGACTGGACGAACCCCATCCTTAGCCTAATTATCTCATAATAAATGTTGTAAATGTGTCAGTGTTCCAGATTTCACACACAAAAAAACGAATACCCATGCTGTGTGCATGCTTCTGAGAACCTAATGTATCCAAAGCTTCTCTAATGCATGACACTTCATGTCATGCATTAGAGAAGCTTTGGATACATTTCCAAATGTTCTGTTTGGATCAACACCTTTGGCAGTGAAGTGACGTTAAAGGTGCAGTGTGTACGATTTGGTGCCCTCTAGAGGTAAAATGTATGTTGTATCCATCACCCTTCTGAGCGTGAGGAAAACCTGTGGTAGACTTTAAAACTCAAAAGATGTTTAGTGCGTCCACTTTTAATACTGTAAAAACATGTAAATATATATTAATGGGCTCAGTTTAGGGTAATGGGAAAAAAATAAAACATTTACCTGATTAAAAGTTCTTGAAAATGGCAGTGCGTATGTTTTGTAGTAATTTTAGAAGTGACAAAAATGACCCAAATCTGACACATTGCACCTTTAAATCATCATACGGACTAAGAGCTAGCTAGACAGCTAAAGACATAGAAGTCACCTCACATAACAACTAAAAAGGTTTTGCTACTACACCCATCAATGTTACATTGATTTTTCATTCATTACATCCTTGTATTCATGCATCCATCATTTGAATCTATTTTTAATGATTAATTTCCCTATGTAAATGATACTCTTATACGCTGCAGCAATTATCTATCATGTGCCATCACCGGGAACATTACTAATTGATCTCATTGTTTGCTGCTCTCTTTCTGATATCGTGACATAATAATGGACGTAGTAGAGGCAGACACACACACACACACTCCCACATGCATGTGCACACACATGCACAGTCCAATCTATGGGCATGACATTAATCAATTCTGAGAACAGCCTTGTTACAGGATTACCTTACACATCTCATTTAAGCTCTCTCTTAGAAAGTGGGTCATCTTTGATAGTGTGAAAATGGGGTTGTGTTAATGATGTTAATCCATGGAAAATCTCATCTGGCTATGGGGGCACAGAGCAGGGGACCGTGCAGTGACGGAAACAACCCACAGACGCACGGAGAGTTACAAGGGTGGACAGATAAACAGGGATGGACTGTCTCATTGCATGAATTGCCTCGTATCTCCATTTCACACCTCTCTCTCCCGCCGTCTGTGGCTCCATCTCGCCAACACACCTTCACCTGTCAGGCTGACAGACGGTAATAATAGCCGGGAAGATATATATTTAGTCCGAGTGCCGAAGTCACAAGTTGTGGCGGGGTGTGAAAATGCCCAGGGGAAAGAGGAAACTGTTATGCTTCCCTGCGATGTGAAAATGATTAAGTTGCATTCACGGATGGAAGAGTGGAAAAGGTGAAATGCTAGTCATGTCTAGACTATTGTGTCATTTTTTTTTTAAAGAAAGAGTCTTATCTCAAATTTATTCTTGTGACCTTAGGTAATGGGCGACATGACGCACAATATTTGCTGTGTGGGATTTAGTGGCATCAAGAGGTGAAGTTACGTATTGCAGTTGATATCGTGGTTGTTTCAACAACTTCAAACAATGGCAGTGGAAGCTGAGATGATATCATCACAGTTAAGATACATGTCGGAATCACGAGTTCTTTTATAGTTACAGTAATGAAGAAGAACATGCACCTGGATGTGAGATGGGAGGAATTGCAAAGGCCGCCTAGGGAACCAATGACAGCTGTTGTGGTTTACATCCGAGTGATGCTTAGTTACATTTCTGGGGCAGTGCACGTCATGCTACATGGCTACGTAAAGACTGTGTCATGCCACAATCATTTATTCAAAGCAGGTATTTATTTAGTATATCTTGGGAAAAGTGGAAACGTGGAAGCTTTCCAGTAGGGGGGCATGTTCTGATAGGGGGGCTAAGAGATCATTCTAGGGCAACAAAAACAATTCTTTGTTTTTACATCGATTGTACATGAATGAAAACATAAAGACAAAATGAATACTCCGATGATGGATTCTGTAAGTCCTGCAGACTGGGCCATTAAAAACCTGTAACTCCAGTGTTTCTGCTGTGACTGAGTCAGACCCATTGTGTTGTTACTGTACACAATGGATGCTTCACTACGCCTTTGTACCTCTCTGGTCATTTATATTAATGGACAACAGCCAAAATGAGATGGTTTGGAGAGGATGTCAGAAAAAAAAAAAAATTGGTAATGGATGGCCCATTACCCACCCACTGTGTGCGCGAAGGTGAGAAATTGGTATGCATTGTGAAGCTGATGAGGGGTGGTGGGCAGAGTTGAGAGTGCCATTGTTTTCCTTTTAATTTGCATATATATGCAAAAATGTTTCAGTGAATACATCAGTGACTCACGTATCTGCAATTTCTCTCGTTTCAGGTTCCGATATTGTACAGTGGATGATCAAGAATCTGGACATTGAAGATCAAGGTAATGGGGCTGATCAATATTGATGAATAGGTCAATTGATTTATTGCAGGTGGGAGGTTGATTTGACCTCCGTAACACTGTGATCTGCTGTTTGGAGATACAGATAATGGAAGCATTTAAGGTCATAACTAAGGCAGATTTGAAAACACAAACGTACGCTTTGATCTGTATCTATTCCCTAATGCATCATTATCTCCTATTTTCATCAAACATAAACACCCACAGATTTTGAACTACTTTGGGAATTGTCTGGCTTTTAACTTGAGTGTCAACAAAATCCAGTTAAAGTGTCCTCTACACACATGCTGCTCATGGCTCTTTCAGCTAAATGAAACAATTTCTTGAATCAATTTAAATGTAAAATACGTCACATTAGCTTCTATGGGCCACTCAATCAAAACAATACAAAAGGACATAGTTAGACGACAGCAAAAAGCGGTGTGGAGTCATGGGCATAGTCGTTACCTCCATTTTCATCTCTCATTGACAGTGAATACTTATGTGGAATAAAATATGTTGTTTGACCCAGAGTTGAAGCAGAGATAAACAAAGAGATGGGTAAAGCAGATTAGTACTTTTGTTGGAAACATTTCAGATTATGCAAATTGTACACTTGAACAGACTATATAACATAGATCCAGTCATTGTAGACATTATATTTGAGAATTATGCATTACATCCCTTTGGATAAGAAAAAAGCATAAGGTCAGAAATTGCTCCATGTCAGCATTTGGGTAAATGCATTGTTTGGAAATGTGACTGTTTTTTCATTAGTCGGCACTAAAAGATAAACCCACTCCTCTGTTCCCCCCGTGTAACAGCTCAGTCTATGTAAACGTCCCTAGCGCTGCCTCCTTCTTTGATCTGTCTTTTTCTGTCCTTGAGCTACATCAGATGCTGCAATTCTTGTTCTTCTTATTTTACCCTTTTACTGTCCTTTCTCTTACTTTATTCCGGGGTGATGAAGAAGAGCTGTAGAGAGTCTCGAGGCAGTCGCCAGATTATCAGTCGCGCATTCGCTGCGCATGAAATAACTTTCAAATGGGCAGGTTGAACGGTGATAAATGTGGGAAGTTCAAACTGTTTGCGTGGTTGCATTAGAGATGGTGATAAAGAAGCTGCACTGAACAATGTAAGAGGAGCTGAAAGTGTGTGTGTTTACTGCGGCACTGGGCTGTGTATGTGTGTGTGCCTCGGTGCTGTAAAGCTGAGTTCATAGTGGTGACATTACCAATTGTGCACTTAGCTGACTCATCAACACAGAATACCTTTCTGTTACTCCATTTGTACAATCTTCCCGTCTTATTGTGGTTGTGTGTCCTTCCCTGAATGAGTGTGTGCATGTGCATGAGTGTGTGTGTGTGGGCGTGTTTGTATGCGCCATTCCCTGGAGCAAATTTACATTTATAGTGCTACATTCTGTTTCACCTGCAACATCGGAATTACTGTCAATTAAAATACCCCAAATCTGCAATTACACCAGCGAGGAGTCTGCAAACCTGTTAACAAGCAGATGTTCTTGGTCCTGTAAGCGCATTTTTTCCCCCATTTTATCTCAGCGTTTTCAAAAACACACTGTCAATTGGCCTGCGGTGGTCCGACTTCCTGACTTTTGGCACAGAGCAGTTCCTGGCGGGGCTGACAAAACACAGCAAAGTAAAATGCAATTAATTTGGTCCCCAGCATGATAGCAGCACATGTTTGTTATATAAAGGCAGATGAGCTAATATCAAAGTTGACTGGGGATTTAAAGTATTTTTTGCTAAAACTTGTGCTGGAGATAATGTACCGACGAACTCCGGATGAACCCATTATTGTCCCATTTGGCAAATCTCTGCAGTGCGCCAATCCTATTCTCATTCAATACTACATTTTATTAGCCCAAGCAAATTTCTGCTTATAAGGTTCTCAAAAGTTAAACACGTCTTTTGGGGGCTGGAGTGTTACAGAAGTTGGTTTTGCACTTGTTCTGCTTAACTGTATGACTTTCATCACAATTCAGACCGCAACCGATTAACATCATTCATTGTTCTAACAAAGACAATTGGTTTGGCAGGCGGGGAACTATCGGAATTAAACGTTAGCCACATTTTAACGCTGGAATAGATTTAATTAATTAGCATGCAAATACGGTGCAGACAGCTCACTCGGGGATTGGAAAGAGTAAAAAGATAAATGTGAATGTGGAGTCACAGGTTGACACAATCTCCAAAGCTTTTGCTGTATAAACTTCCTTGGGATGACATTATCAGGGACTGTGTATTGAATGTTCATCAGTATGCTGATGACACGCAGTTGTACGACAATAGTTCGAAATAGATTGCTTTGTGTTATTTTCAGCAGAGTCTGCTTAAATCAAAACTCACATGGCCCACTGATGTTCAAACTTCACTATCTGTCATAGTTGGAGCCCCAAGATACTCTTCTAAAGCACAGATGGATAACTTCATGAAAATGAGTAGGATTTTAGATTTGCTTTGAGTCTTTGATTCAGAATCAAAGTGGGGAAGCCATGCCTCATCCTGGGTCACAAATCCCCTGAATAATTTGACTGGATCAGTTTGGAAATGAGCTTAAAAGAGTATTTTTAATGCATTCTCTGTGCTTTTGATCTGGTGTCAACAGACAAATATGTAATCAGCTTTATAGTATACAATTATGCCCCAAAATAGGAGGTTACCATTTGTTTTTAGTTGAGAATTTTAATCTCAAACAAATTAGTTAATTGTTGTAACACTGCTGTTATTAGAGAGAAAAATGAACTACCGGCACTGTGCATGCTATAAATACACTGTGTCGACATCTCAGTGTCTCTGAGACGTATAGCAGCTTTGCCGCAAGCCTGTAAACGAGCGGAGTGGAAACTGAGCAAAAACAGCCAAAAGGTCAGAAGGGTTAATGGACTAAAGACTGGTTCTCTCAGAGTCACTTACACTATGAATTAGCTTTGCTGTGTTATGATTTCATTAGAGCAGCAGGGTTGTAAAAACCCAGTAAGTTCCTCTGACCTCTGACCTGCCAGAAAATAAATCCCTGCCGGGAATAAGGCTGGTCAATAAGGTCTTTTATTGGGGGAACGAATTATCTGATGCTCTTTCTCAATGTAATGATCGAAATGCAATGTCAATATAGCAAGATTATTGATAAATACATTGTGATCTGTTTCAAATGCAAATGATACACTTCAATAGCATCACCATAGTTTTTACAGTGGGCTTGGATACTGCATACGTAATGGACATATTTGACGTCATAGTACCATGAATAAACATGTGGTCGAGGTCATCAGGGTTCACTCCTCTTCCATCTCAACTTCCGCTGTCCTGTACAGTCAACAGCTGCAAGAGGTCACCTGACAATAAAACATAAATATGGGCTGTAATAAGCTTCTTGCCCGGCAAGGACGGTCACATGTTTGTGTGTGCGTGTGCAAAAGTCAATAAATTGAGCGCCACATAGGATAAGAACACAGCCCTGTCCCTTTTTATAGAATGTGAAGTGTAGCGACAATTTCTGACAGTGATAAAATCTCTCCCCCACAGGATGATATTTTGTTTGACCTTTCGACACGTTGTTGGCAGAGACAGAGTTATTGCCTTTTGCATGTGTGCATTTCGCACATGTGTGAAAGATAGATAAATAGATGAAGTAACCTCCCGTGAAATCTTTATAGAACAAGGATGGGGTGCCAATTCTGAAGCACAATTCAACAACAACAACAACAACACATGGACAAACATCAACCTCAACCACTCAACTTGTGAGTGAGGACAACTTGCTCTCTAGGATGTGAATTGCATATGAAAGAGCACCTATGATGCGCTGTATGGAACACCAGGGACGTGATCTTGGTGCGAGGACATACGGCTCATCAGAGCAGCATGAAGAGGCCGCACACTGTTCTGCATAATGGTCCTGGTCTCCTCCTCCAGCCTCCTGATCATCAGACTCATGAGTCACTGCTGCAGTGGAGCACTTCACATGGTCTTTTACAGCCTCCTGAGATCGCTGCACTGCCGCTGTGGCCAGTGTGAAAGTCAGTAACTTGCTCAACTGGAAAAGCAGCGGTTCATTAGACATTGGCAGTCTTCAAAATAATTGCTGAGAAAATTCCCAGGTAAACATCTCATCAGATGCTTTCGTTTCAGAAAGTATCACCAAAATATTAGTATTTTAATTACATGTAGAGGTTCTGTACTCGAAAGTCTGCTTTAAGTACGGTCCACTGCTCCAGCTCCAGTTTTCACTCTTTCCCTGTAACGCTCTGAAGAACTCCTACTCTTCCTTCACAGAAAAGTCCAGGCTGCTCTGATTGGCCAGCTGGCTCTGTTTCGTCTGATTGGCCAGCATCTCTCAGCTGAAATCGGAAGTGTCAGGCCTTCCAGACTTATCAGACCCTTATTCGATGAATGGGGGAAAGTATTTTAATGGTAAACAATGCATTTCAGCTGCCCGTAAAAAGTGTTTTCTTTGTGGAGGTCAATCGACATGATTCGTCTTTGCTTATGGGGAGCAACACTTCTTCAAACAGTAAATCCTGCATGATGCAAACATAAATGATCAACTACCACTATCTCTGCCACGTCTTTAGAAAAGCTCGGCTGCCGAGCTCCCACACTCCACTTGGCTGGCCTCCAGACTTCTGGGTATTTGGCACAGAGCTGGAAATATGATGGAATCAAAGGGTGTTTTCCCCCTGGACTCTGAGGCCGATCGTTCTCCACCACTTGACTAATTCCAGTCCAGGATTTAGTCAGCTGTGATGCTTATAGATAAGCCCACGATTTGTTAAATTGAATCCTGAAACTCCCATGTTACTACTTGATCCTGAAAAACTCCTACAGTGGAAATGCAACAATAAAACACTCTCTATTCATTGCTTAGGAAACACCTTACTCTTTTCATATGTTCAAACCGTGCAATTTCTATCTTGAGTGTATTCACAGCAAGAGTGGTTCACTTGGGTTAGTGCGAACGCAGTCACAAGAAGCAATTACCCAGCTACATGTACTTTTGTGAACGTGAAGAAAGAGGCTGTTGTAGAATCTCATCAGGGACATTTGTCCACTATTGTACATTTCCCGTTCTGCAGACAGTCTTTGATGAAAACTAAATTGGATGGTGATTCCTGTCTGATCATCCACTCTCTTGTAGTTTCCTGGTAAGCTCGTCACATAAAGACCAGCAGGAGTAGAAATACTGATGCTCCATGATGTAGAAACTGAGAATGTCTGACCACTAACTAAATGGCATTGGCATGCATGTGGCTTTTGTTTACAATTGTAGCTGAATGCGGTTGCATTGCATTCGTGAATATGAACTGAAAAAGCTGGAAAATGTAAAAATGCACTCACAACAGTTGCGTAACGATGGAGCAGACTCCAGATAGCACATCCTCTGCCAACTCAACGTCGTTAAAAGGTGTCAAACAGGATGATTTCCCAAACATTTCAAACAAGCAAAATGCAATTGACAGATAAACTTTTAAACTCAAATTTGAGACACCATCAGAGAAACTCTGAGCTTAACTCAGATCAGAGCAGAGCTACGGCACGACCTGTCACTGATGACAGAGGCACTCGAACACAACATCAGAGCACATCGGCTCTGTGCTTGAGGAACAGGAGACAGCTATCTCTAACTGCACTGCCTCATGCCATTTCTCATGCTCTGCTGACTTTGCTTTGATCTGACGTCCAAGCCGCCTGAGACAGGAATCCAAAAAATCAAATATCTGAGTGGATAATGGGTAGAAATGCTCCATGGACGAGTGGGTTTTTCCTGTGCATGACATGGACAATTCACATCCATGCGGCTCCCCCCATATGTCGTTATATGAGCATATATAGCACATAGTGCAATGTACGATGTTGTGAAGATGTTGCTGTATGACTTAGAATAGAGGATGCATTATTGACAGTCATAAATGACTTATGATTACTCATAATTCATTTATGAATGGACCCAAGTCATACATATACGCACACATACATTCACACATGCACACACACACACAGTCACACACAGCAGCATATACTAGGCAAGCATAGTTATAGCATTTACAAGGCTACCTTTTTTGAGCATGTCAAGTATTTCAACTGAGCTTATTAGTGTGTTAGACCAGTTTACTCCCAGTCTGTAATAAATGCTGAAACAGACGATGACATGAAACAACATCTGAACAAACCAAAAACTTGGTCATACTAGCAAAGATCTGTGAAGACGTTGACTTAAAACTGGAGTTCAGATAATGGGACCATGATGGGGTTACAGGTTAGCAGCAGCAGGGGATAATTTGTCACAGATGAAATGATAATGATAACATGTTTTCATTATGTGTCGGTATTAAATCAGGGACAGTGAACCCATTTTTTATTTTTTTTGGCTCCAACATGGAGGCACTACCGTGAGTGATTTGACTGATGAGTTCCGGCTGACGGCGGGATAATCAGCGGGGCCCCCTGCTGTGCTGTTTGGCTTTGGAGTCGTGACCTGCCCATCCTTCTGTCAGAGCCATGTCACAGTCTATTAAAACACTGCTCTCTCAGGCCATTTGTCAAATACTTGGTGGATGAAAAGGTGAAAAACTTTAATTAGATGGCGGGATGGGGGGGGGGGGGGCCGCTGGGGTGGGGGGGGGGGGGGCAGCTGAGGACATATTGATTGTGGAATAATGAAATGTTGAAAAAGGGGAGAATGAAAAATGATCCCCAGAGCAGGTTTATCTTTTATCACCTCAATAAAACCTCTGTCCATCAAAGCTCTGATTGCCATATGTAGATGAATGTGTGGCAGCTGAAGGTAACTCAACGTATCTATTCATCACATGTTACATGTGTTAATAAAGAGAGTATATCATAGCATTTTGCATAAAGAGTGTGGGTCTAGCTCACTGATAGATCAGGTGCATGAATACATGAGGTTATGGGTTCAATTCCTGGCCTCTCCATCCACCCTTAGATATGTATATTGCTTTGGATAAAAGTGTCTGCCTAACGAAATTAGAGAACTGTACGTAAAGGACCTCACTGTCCTCAATTTTATAACAAACGTTCAACATTTTGGAAATACTAGACATTTACTTGTTTTCTGACAAAGACCTACAAAGCCACACACACACACACACACACACACACAAACACACACACACACACACACACAATCGCTCAGCAAATAGCAACAAACCAGTGAAAACTGCTGTTCTTGGCATTTCTTGCACAGAACATATAGTGTGATTATATGCTTCTATGACATTATCATAGTTAACATATGTCTCACTTTTATCAATATAAAGACACATCATTTCTCCCAAATCCTACATGACAGAGGTCCTTTAATACTTGTGTACAATGTTTGTGTTTCCCCTCCCGGAATTACAGCAAACTAACTCAATACTCAAGAATACCTGTGTCATACATATCGCTCATCACTCTCTCTAAAAGATACGTTTGGACATATTGACATTATGTTACATGTTTTAAGATATTCGAGTACCGCCTCTCATTAGGCCCTGAACACACAAACATGACGTCATTGTTTCAGTAACTCACTCATTTTGGCGCTGTGGTGCCTCCTCCTCCTCCTCCTTCTCCTCCTAGCTAGTAGCTGTAAAGCTAACAGGTGGTTAGCTGCCAAGAGTTACGTCAAATACATGGAAAGGGTCTGAGGCTAACAGAGGACAAGCTAACACACAGCGGCCCACCGGTGTCAACACCACTGTCTTCCTCTACTCGCGAGTGAGTGGTGATGTAAACGGTCAAGCTGCGCAAAGTGCGCCACCTGCTGGATCCCAGGGTCATTACTTTTCCAAAGGGTCATACGCCAGTGGGCAGACGGTGGCAGCTCCTTGTGGTTTGATGAAGGTGAAGTTACCCCTCCCGGTTTAATGTATGACTGGATCTGTTCTGTGTGTTCTCTCAGTGGAGGCTCTTCACTTAGGAACCCTGATGGCTGCACACGGTTACTTCTTCCCCATCTCAGACCACGTCCTCACTCTCAAAGATGACGGCACTTTCTACAGGTTTCAGGTAAGAACCATAATTGATACAATAGTTTTTATTAATAGTGGTCGGTCTTGTTATTGTATATCAATCAACACCAAAAACGTCACTGTTAGTGATTTTACAATAGTGTAATAATGTTTTAAAGGTACAACGTGTAGAACTTAGTGACATGTAGTGGTGAAGTGGCACATTGCAGCTGAATACCGCTCACCTCACCCTTCTCTCCCATAACACTCATTCTGAGGTTTACATTTTAAATTGTAACGTACGTTCAAAGCAAATTTCTGTATTTTTTTCATATCTGACTTGTGCCAATATTAATTGAAATAATTTCACTTAAGGTTTTGCACTCTGGACCTTTAAATAGGCTGAGTCATGTGTGTCTGTAGGTAAACAATAGAAGGAAACAGTAATGCAGGTGTTTACATTAGAAAAATAACTGACATTTTTTTACAGGTTCAAAAATCAAATAGGATAAAATAATGTGAAATAAAATAAAATAAAATAGAATAAAATAAAATGTGTTGTATTTCCAACAATAATATCAGCAATCAGGATGTATTTGAATACGCAGAGCAACAGACCAAAGAAAAAGAAAGGTGATACACTAATTGGAAGCTGTTTCACTACATCATTTAAGTGGCTGAAGAAAAATGGAAAGGAAAACACACATTGCTCTGGCTGTCAATAGTGTGACTGACAGTTTTAGTGATTTCCCCCCCGGTGAGCTCCCCCATGTGTGCAGCTCAGGACTAAGCAGAGTGAATCAATGTGTGAGGCTGTGTTAGTGGCGGCCTTTCTTTTTTTGTCTGTTTTTGTTTTTTTTGCTCTTTAAATCAGCTCTCCTCTGAAGCGGTGGCGCACAATGGCGAGCAAGGAGGGTCAAGATATCTGCCGCCGTCTGCTCCGTGCGCTCACCCCAAAGGAGCTTATGTGCTTTAGACGTTGTTACGCCGACCCCATTATACAACAAAATCTTTGATTGTGGCAGACG
>JAFBJT010111702.1:52731-54263 GCA_016785325.1 Chascanopsetta lugubris
AGAAGAACTGCAGGAACAGGTGAGACCAGCAGGGGGTGCTACACCATCACGTCATACAGGACGACAAATCGAGGTCTGGATCGTATTGTCATGGTTACAAAAACGAATCACTTTGCACCACAGTGCATTTACCGCGCGTGCAGCACGTCCTGTTGTCCACATGCACAGCCATTTTGGGTCAGTTTCAGGTTCACTTTCTGCCCAATGACACTTTGGCACGTGGATTCAGAGAGGTAGGCATCAAACCGCCCACAGTCTTGATAGTGGACAACCCGCTTTATGGCCTATTTTCTGTTTCTTTGTGAACCTAATTACACAAAATAAATAAATAAATAAAACTTAGTACAAGGATATTTTATTCGTTAGGAAAGCGCCCATCGGATTCTGGTGCAGAGCTGGATAAGGGACCGTATCCAATGATTGTTCTACTTTCTTTAACATGAGCAGACTTGTAGCATTTTGCAAAACAAATCCGCACACTGGGCCTTTTAGGTGACTCTTACCTTTTCATGTCCAAGCGGACGTCACACACACAGCCCGGTTAACCGAGAGATACACTCTTAACGTTAATATTATTGCTACTATCTTGTGTTGTCATGGAGACAGGTGTTGGCTCATCGTTTCCCTGCCTGCTGTGCTTTCAGATCACCTTTTGGCAATTGCAATTAGACCGGCATCGACTGAAAATGTCCAAAGTGGCAGAGAGGTGAGTGATTTGCTTTGTGCCTTTATTCAGTTTGGCCATCGATCCGTGTATCGAGCTGTTAAACGACCGAACATGGCGGGGAATTAAAAGCGCTGCTGACCTTGAGGAGCCACTGTGCCCCCTGTCTGTGGGCCACGATAGTGCACACAGCGCAGTGTTTCCACTCAATGGATCTTTTCGCCGTGTATTGCTTGTACGCGGCCAAAATGATGATCAGTCACGCAGAGGTTAGTCTCAGCAGATGACAGTGACACAGACTGATGTGTGTTGTGTCACAGTTTGCTGGGCTACACGGAGCAGTACGTGGAATACGACCCCTTCCTCACTTCTCCAGATCCGTCCAACCCCTGGATCTCAGATGACACCACGCTCTGGGAGCTGGAAGCCAGGTGGGGGCGCTATACATGGGTGCAAGATATAGTAGAGACAGGAGGATGTGTGTGTGTGTGTGTGTGTGTGTAACGGTATGTTACTATGTGTGTGTGTGTGTGTGTGTGTTGCTGCAGTAAGGAGCCGGGCCAGCAGAGGGTAAAGAGGTGGGCCTTTGGTATCGATGAGGTTCTCAAAGATCCTGTGGGGAGGGAGCAGTTCCTCAAGTTCCTGGAGTCTGAATTCAGCTCAGAGAATCTCAGGTAAACAAACAAACATACACACACACACACACACACACACACACACACACACACACACACACACACACACACATAAGAAGAATATTATCCAGCAAGGTTCATTCCTCACAGATTTAACCTGCTCTTCCACACACACACACACACACACACACACACACACACACTCACACACACACACACACTCACACACGCAC
>JAFBJT010111704.1:0-12010 GCA_016785325.1 Chascanopsetta lugubris
GTGTGTGTGTGTGTGTGTGTGTGTGTGTGTGTGTACCTGCCTTTCCTACATCTGGAGAGATTGGGCTAAGATTTGATAAATGATCACCAATACAGGCAGACGTGATGGTGAGAATCATACATTCATAATAGGTTATGGTGCACCCACAAAAACAAAGGAAAGCTGGGGGGTATCCCTCTCTCCATCTGACCCATTTCAAAATGACACTGACAAAACTGCATCTGTCCACAGATAATCTCAGCAATATTCCAGATAATCTACACAACATGCGCTCAATATCCTTAATACCAAGTCACAAGAAAATGAGTGAGTGAGAAAGTTGACCATCAGAAATATACTATCTATTTGAGGTTCAAACCTGATTTGATCATCGGATCTGATTTTTGTGTACAAACAGGCTTGAAAAAAAATCTGCATCTCATCCATGGAAAAAAAAAATGAATATACTCTAAGTCACTTAAGCCTTTTGATCCGAATGTAAACAAAGATATTCATCCCCAAATTATCCAAAAAAACATCTTCATTCATTTTAAGACAGTTGAGATATTGCAAGAGCTCAATGAAAAGGTAAACAAATATGGAGGAAAAAAAAAAAAATCTTGGATCCATCCCCTGATCCGAATAACCAAAGATTTTACAGGTTCCTCTGCGGGTCATGTTCCGCCCCTTTAACAAAATTGAATGGAAATCGGTTTGAGTAATCCTGCTAAAAAACAAATGCAGATGACAACACAACCTCCACGGACGAGCTAAAGATTGGAGCTAAGCTACAGATATTACACCAGACCTCCGCTGTGTCACGAGCGTCATTTCCATCATGTCTTATGGCTTTTTAATGCTCTTAGAGCGAAGAGTTAGGAAAAGAAAAGAATAGAAAGCAGGATCATCTGCTTCTCGCTGAATAGCCGTGGGCCATTGGAGGGCCCCCGCTTGACGTAGCCTGACAGGTCTTTTCTTCGCCGTGTGTGTGTGTGTGTGTGTGTGTGTGCTCACATGTGCCAGTGTCTATGTGAGATGGAGCCTCTTTATTCCGAGCACTGATGAAATGACCGGAGCCGTGTGTACAGCCCAGGGCAGAAGGGGTAGGGGGGGAATCACTTAAACATTAAGAACTACATGATACACCCCCCGCCCCCCCCAACGCCGACCCCCCTTCTTTCCTTTTCTCACCTGCTCGCACACAAACACACATCCTATCGCTGCGTGACACACGAGATTTGATTCCTCCTAGTCCTTATGTTTTCCATTCCACCCTCCTCCTCCTCCTCCTCCTCCCCCTCCTCCTTCTTACTCTCCCCCTCTCCTCCCTCTTTCTTCCCCTCCTCCTCCTCCTGTCCCTGGTCACCTTGTGAGGGGCAGCCTGCTCTGTGGCACAGCTGCTGATTATGTCATTATTTCTGGACCATTTTGGTCTCCCTCCATGTGTGTGTATGTGTGTGTGTGTGTGTGTGTGTGTGTGTGTGTAAGTGACTAATGAAGCGTGGCAAAGGGACTCTAGCCAAAATGACCAGGGCGTGCATCAGAGCTGCAGATGTGTCAAAGCAACTCCCCCATTCTTTCTTTCTCTCTCTCTCTCTCTCTCTCTCTCTCTCTCTCTCTCTCTCTCTCTCTCTCTCTCTCTCACTCACTCACTCACTCACTCACACACACACACACACACACACACACTATCCAGGACACTTTAAACTGACCATAAAATATAAAGATTTGCATTATGGCGTCTTACCATGTATGCCCATAAACCGACAATAATTTGTCTTTTTTTTTTACACACACACACACACACACACACACACACACACACACACACACACTCTCACACACACACACACACACTCCTTGCATCCAATCTGCAGTGTATTATTTGTCTTCCCTCTCCTGCCATCTCTTTCCCCCACTCGCCCTTCCATCCTATCTCCTTCCTCCCATCCACCCATCCATCTTCCATCCTGCCTCCTTCTCCACAGCCTCCTCGCTCTCCTTCCTTTATTGTCCGCCTGCCCTCCCACCCACCCACTCCCTCCTTCCTCTCAGCCCCTCTATTCTTCCACTCCCTCCCTCCCTCCCTCTGTTCTCCTCCTCTCCAGATGTCCCGTTCCTATCTTCCAGACTCCCTCTTTCCTTTCTTTCCCTCCTGCCTCCTGCTCTCTCGGCCTCTTGGAGCCGGGCTGACTTCCTGACCTCCAGAGGCCCTGGTAACAGCACTGACCCCTACGACCACCCCCCCTCATTTAAGATTGCCTCCTCCCTGCCATACAAGCTCAAACAACCTTTTCTACGTCTGGAAACAAGGACTGACCAATGATTTCTGGCTTCATGCAGCTCTGGTCGTTTCTGCCTGCTGCTGCTGCAGAGTTCAATAAGAAGCAAACCTTCTTTCAAAGTGACGTCTCAATTTCTAGACGAGAGGAAGGACACGAGGGGAGGAAAGAGAGTGTCAAGAGAGGTGATGATGTGATATGGATTCTCAGCCTGAGGGTGGGGGAGGGTGCAGGAAAAGATGGAGGGAGGAGTGAGGAAGATGGGACAGGGGGAGCTACTTCATCAGTGTCTTTGACCCTGTCCTGTCCTTGACTCCCCAGAGGGGGTGCACCTTGAGAAGAGCCCATGTGACTCTTGTGCTCACATACACACACACACACACACTCACGAACACACAAACATGTATACGCAATCGTCCCTCAAGGCTTCGCGTTCTCAAGGCTATCAGTGGAGCGAGGGTGGCTGGTGTTTGCTCAGCTTTGAGGCCTGTTTCCCGTCCCAGTCGTCTCCAGCGGCGGCGAGCACAGAAACGCACGTCACGAGCCAGAGGTTGTTGTGAAAACCAAGAAAATCCTGCGTTTGAGGGAAAACAAAAGGAACCCAGAATCCCCCCGTGACTCGATCTTCCCGCCCCGAGTTGTTTGGACTCTTCGGACATGGCTTGGTCTTATCAGGGGCAGAGGGGGTTAGGGGACAAGCGCTACGAGGTGTAGGAAGAAAGGGGACATGGGTTGTGTTTGGCTAAAGTGACAGTGTAGGCCAGAGGCTTATCAAGGCCTTTGTAGATTATTGATCGGAGCAGATACGTGAGGCACAGGGTCCCCCCCCCCCCCCCCCCCCGCCCCCCCCCTTTGTGTGCTCTAGGTTTGGGAAGCTCTGGATTGACTCACTGAGATGTCACAGTTTCACCTCATGTTTTTGAACTTGGCTGTCAGCTGAAGATGCAAAGACACACGTCGATAACATCGCCCGGAATGTGGCGCATTACAAAAATCCATCAATCGCCCCCGTTTCGCACACAAGTACAGCGACTGGAAACCATGGGAAGTGCCGGTATTCCCAGGCTGAAGCGGGGTTAGGAATTAACCTGGCTGGCAGCGGGGGCTAATGTGTCCCTGCATTTCATCCTTCAAGGCTGCAGCTCGCGAGCGCACACGCTCACTTAACGCACGCACACACACACAGCCTTATCTTCCAGGGTCTCGTCTTGTTTGGCCAACGCTGTGCAAATAGAAGGTGCAATACATCTCCTGACAGTTCCCAAAAGCAAGGGAGAGAAACATGTTGGCCAAACAAACAGCCAAGCCTGAGTCACCGAGAGGGAAGAGATTTCTCAGGCTTCGCAGACACACACACGCGTAGACTTTCATCTTCTGTGTGTGTGTGTGTGTGTATGTGTGTGTGTAACAGTAGCCCAAATATGAGGGCCCAAGCCTCTAGCTACTTTTTTTTTTTTAAACGTTTGTCTAAGCAGTCTTAAGACAGGGGCTGCCGCTGTGGTGAATAGCTCCCAGCAAGCAGTCCACAGGCTCCTATTGTCCTCCGTCATATTTTATTATCTCATCAAAAAGCAGGAAATCCGATTCCCTCTCTCTGAAAAAGAGCTTATCCGTCTGTCTCAAAGCAACCTGTCACAAGAGAGGGAGATGGAGAGAGGTGGAGAGAATGGGGGGGAGAGGGGGGGGGGGGGGGGGGGGGGGGGGGGGGGGGGGGGGGGGGGGGGGGGGGGGGGGGGGGGGGGGGGGGTGAATAAGAGTGATTAACCGCCTCATTGCTGTCAGCGCTGCCTCGCTCTTTCTTCCTTTCTTTCTTTCTTCTTGATTGGTATTTACCCAACACACAGCAGGATGCAGGTTTAGGGCAAAAAGTGTGTGTGTACCAGTGAAGTGTGTGTTGGAGACAAGCATTATCCTCTTTGTTAATTCTTTTCTCCCCTTTTTCCCTGCCGCTCTTCCTCCTTTCATATTGTATTACACAGGGGTAGATCAGCAATAATATCCCTTTTCACAAAAGCAGGTTTTTTTCTGTTCTTCCCACTGCACATACGCACGCGCACACACACACACACACACACACACACACACTTCAATTCTTCTGTAAAGCACCTGCTCTCTCACCAAAATCACTGTACATTTGACCAGCGTGACATTATTGATAGCATAAGAAGTTATAGCCACAGTCATGCGCTTTAGGAAAGGTCGTTCAACTCTTCAACATTTCATGTAGAATTACTTTTCTATTTGCATCCAATTTTAAAAAGCCGTCTATATGAGTCAATACTTCCTTCAGCATTGCACCATGACACTTAATACATTTACTCTTTTGGAAGTGTGATACTAAGAATATAAATTCAGGTTGAAGACAATAATTAGTTATGTCATTAACTGTATGAACAAGGTCAGAAGGCATAGCCATGAATAATCCAGATTATGTTATCTTCCAGATTGTCTGTTTTCCTTATACACACACTAAAAACATAGAGCATCTCCGGAGATTGTATTTGAAAGGTTCTCTCTGGTGAAAGCTTTAAAGTGGTTGCGCTCTCCTCGTTTTGCCTTTGTCAGACACTGTTGCTAACACACACTCTCACACACACAAATCCGTCTTATTTTCATGCCTATCCCTCCCTCCCTTTTTGTACATCTGTCCTTTAATTTCGGGCTCTGCTGAGAAGTTGTTAAAAAGCCCTATGAAATATGTATGAAGGATTGTTAGCCACGCGATTGGCCCCATTTACTGGACAGCCCAGCGAATGAACGGCCACACTGGATAATCCCCCACAATGCCACTGGAACAAAGGCCCAACAGCTGACCCCAGAGAGTGAGAGTGAGGAAGAGAGAGAGAGAGAGAGAGAGAGAGAAAGAGAGAGAGAGAGAGATGAGGAGGGGGGGGAACGAGAGGGACAAGGGAGGGGTTCCCAACAGTTAGGGCTGATCAGAAGGCGGCTCGCTCACATACACAACTCACATGAAGTCACAAAACAAAGGCTGGTGGGACAGGAATAACTCCTGCTGTTCTCTCGCTCCCCTCCCTCTCCCTCTCTCTCCTTAGACTCTTCTCAGCCCCTCCTTCTCTCACCATCTCTCTCCCCCCTCCCACCCTCCCCTCCTATTCTCACTCTCTCAGTCAAGAGGATCTGAAATACCAATACCCTTTTCTCCTTGACATTGCTTTCTCCTTGCAGTCAGCGTTTTGCTGTCCTTTTATAGTCAAAACGTCAGGAGAAATTCCACGCAGGAATATTCTTAGTAATGCGGCACCCGCTCCCTGCGTCTAACGGGCGAGGGTGTAGTGCCGCACCGGCCCGTTAGCGAGGTCTTTTGGGAAAAGTGAGCGCATGCCCACACGCGCTCCGGCTACTGTACGACACACACACAGAGAAGTTGCCCTCAAACCAGGGTCATTGTGCCAGTATTTCAGAGGCGACAGGAGCCCAAACAATGAATTATATCCACTTTTATCCCTCCAGAGGGGAATCCAATATTTGGGGAATTGGGTTAGCTTGTGTTTTCTATTCCTCTCTGTCAAACACACACACACACACACAAATGCAAGACCTTAATTCATGTCTCCCCTTTTCTCTTGAGCACTGGACAGAGGTATGCACACACACGGGCATCTTAGCCTACATTTATCACCCCAAGGGGGGTGGGTGGCTGTCCCGTGTGTGTGTGTGTGTGTGTGTGTGTGTGTGTGTGTGTGTGTGTGTGTATAAAGACACATGCCTTGCTGTTTGATGGTGCAATGCACATGTCCGTCTATGTGTGTGTGTGTGTGTGTATGTGTACCAGTGGCCACTAACCTTGCTGTGTCCTGACACTCCTGATGAGTATCTGCAGGACACTGGAGGAGAGGAGCAGTGCGGAGTGCGCACTGTCAGGCATTTGGGCAAGCTGCTGCGGCTGAGAGTGTGTGTGTGTGTGTGTGTGTGTGAGAGAGAGAGAGACTATGTGTGTGACTGTGTGCGAGCATCAAGGGAGGTGGGCAGGGAGTCAGTCAGCATTATCCAAGCAGGTGACCCCTGAAGGCTACGTCGCCCTGGAGCTTTGAATCAAGGAAAGAGACTCAGCCAAACACACCAGGGTAGCTAGCGTGTGTGTGTGTGTGTGTGTGTATAGCGAGCATTATGTAGAGCTCTGTCACACTGCAGGATGTGTCATCTCCTTGGCACAAGGAGGTGTGTGCGCTGGTGTGTGTGCTCACGCCCGCATGAGCGTGTGTGCATGCGTATGTGTGTGTGACAGAGTGTTGGCTTGGGGGAAGGTGTCACAGATCTTTGCCAGACTAATCATCTCCATGGTGTCGGTGAGTGCTGCTGTCAGGGACACTAAAGAGGCGGCGTGTCTCCCCGTTCCCAAAGCATTTAGTACTTCCTCTTTCGCCAGCACCTCTCCGCCGCGCGTCACTCAGCTCCGCTCTCATTTGGTCACAGATTTACAGTGGGACTCATAAAGATGTCACGCTTGCCGAGTCGCGGGGAGGGATGTGTTGTGCGTGTGAGAAACCTCAGGATTCACAAGAAGTGACTTTTCTCAGGCCGACGCCTCAATTGATCTTTTAAGGAAGCAGATACAGAACATTTATGGTTTTAGATCCACTGTAAAAATATGAAAACAGCTGAGCTGCGAAAGAGCAGGAATGATTTCAGGTGTCCAAAGGTCGAGAAGTAAAATCTTGTCCCCTTTGGACGACTGGAAACTGTTGCAGTTGAATTATCTCTACGCAATGAGCAAGTATGGTTATCAATTGTTTGTTCTTTGATAAAAAAAATTCAAAGGTTCAAATCTAAGTAACTGAACCCACATAATATAAGTGCCAACTACCAAGAGATGTCAGAAGCTCTAAGTGGCCACCACTGCGTCATAGAGACATCTTCAGTTGTGCAGCTTAGCGTCAACAGAGCTAAAGCTATTCATGAGACCAAACTTTCGAAAGAGCAAAGCCATGGTTTCTTTCTTCACAACCACAAATGTTCAAGAGTTCCACGGAACGACAGTTGCAACCATGACAAACAAGGGTAATTCTGCACTTGATAGAACCAAGCTATTAAGAAAGCAAGTCAGATGAGAGTTTCCTGTCCCAACACAGGAGATAAGAAACCAAACTTCAACTGCCGCCAACAGGCATCCTGTATCTTTGCATCTTAAGTCTTCAGTATTGTCCAACTACATGAAAGAAGTGTGTTGTGATAAGTAGAAATGTAGCGGTAGAGATAGTGAATGACTCATCAATTCTTTGTTCCTGTGTCTCTGCAGGTCCCCGACCGCTTCCTGGAGGTGGCCGAAATCACACTGAGAGAATTCTTCAACGCCATTGTGGCGGGCAAAGACGTGGACCCATCTTGGAAGAAGGCCATCTACAAGGTCATCTGCAAACTGGACAGCGAGGTTCCTGAGATCTTCAAGTCCCCCAACTGTCTCCAAGAGCTTCTACATGAGTAAATTCCTCCTCCTCCTCTTCATCCTCTTCGCTCGACGCTTTGCTCTTTTTAAAACTTTTTCTCTGATTTCATAGAATTTCAGAATGATTTTGTTTTCTTTTTAATTTCCTTTACCCCGATTCTACGTTTGATTTTTTTTTTTTTTTTTTTATGTATGAAAGTTATGAAGTAGCATTCCCAATCTGACGCCTCCTGGGCAGTTCCTAAATGACCTAGCTATTGTGTTGTTGTTCTTATATGATAATTATCATGATGGTTATTATTATTTGTTTGTTTTTTTAAGAATCTGATGAACTGAAGAGACTCTAATCTTACTGGGTGTTTTCTGGAACGCGTGATCCCTCATTTGTTTAGGCTTGTTTAAATGATCAACACTAACTCAGTCCTCAGTGTGTGAAAGGAGTTCTTGAGTTCCCATTGACACTGCTAAGAACATAGGCTGGTTTCCTTAAAGACTTTATTCAGTGGCGCCTGGCACTGTTCCTCCAAAATCCAGAGGGTGTCCACATGAACTGTCCCCTCAGAGACTGTGCAACTGAAGATGTCCATCACACACACACACACACACACACACACACACACACACACACATACACACAAAATCAAGGCCTATAGTGAGGTTACTGACTGGACTAAGACTGGACTCGTGGTACTGGTCTGTACTGGTCTGTGGGACTTGGGACTTGTTTTCAAATAGCTACTGAGCTCTACCATGTTTTGAAGTGTGTTTTTCCAGCAAGTAGGGCATTGTGTTTATTGGGTGTACATTATTATTATTTTGATTATTATTATTATTATTATTATTGTTGTTGTTTATGATTATTATTATTTGTCATCATTGCTTGCTGAAGATTGGCACTTCACAATTTGTTTGTCCTTTGATGCCGCTGCAGAAAAAAATAAATTATTGCTGTTAATATTATTCCAGTTTAGATTCTGAAATATCTTTGCCCCGCCCCCCCAAACTTCCCATCTTTCTCTTTACACTGTTTGCATTAGTTGGTCCATCTCTAAAAAGGACTTTGGTGTTTGCTCCTTTCATTTTTGGTGGTCGGGCTCTGAGGTGACTGGTGCACTGGGGTTTATTTTAAGGGTCATAACAGGGAACTTCTTGAAATTCCTAATGCAGCTCGTTTATCCTGTCCTCAAAAAGTCTGGGAGCAACGATGGAAATGAGGTTAGGTTGCAGAACCAAAATGGAGTAAATGGTGGAGAAGCATGAAGGTATGAAGAAGTGACACTACATACGTTGAGGGCCAAACCAAACCCAAACCCAAGATTGAATTTTTACAGCATTAATGTTACAATGCTGCCACTAAACAAATTATTTGTTCAGATCTCAGCAAAATACCAATATCAAATATGTGCATACGATCGTCAGGTCAGACTTGGTGACAAGAATTTATAGTATACATTTTACGATGAAGTTATTTCAATAGTTGATACTTGAATATGTAAGAATATAGTCGCAATCTAAAGTGCAGTGCTATTCCAGTAACATGTAACTCTGCACACAAACAGAAGATAATTCAAGGAAGCACAGGTGTTCATTAATTCTGCTCGCAAGCAAGACACACTCACATCCCCACGCACACACACACACATACACAAACACACAGCTCCTTCCCTCCATGTTCACCTGCCTTTGAGTGATCTAGCTCCTCTCTCAGTACAACAATGGTGGGTCAAAGGTAAGCACTCACCCCAGGGGTAGATGGAGAAGCTCCCATCACTACAAAGAGCGCGGACAAAGACGTAGAGCACGGAGCGATACGCACCTGAAACCCTCCGCTCTTGTCCCACCATCCCACGCTGGCAGCTTTTACCACTATGATTCTGTGGAAGCCACAATGCGCCCCAAACACCATTCCTTTTCACTTTTAGCCGAGATGCTACAGCGAAACTTTCCACTTGATTTGTACAACGTAGACCAGGTGATTTATTACTTTCATCCACCCTCTAATGTTTTATGAAGATTTCTAAGAAGTAGTTTGGAGTCAGCTGTTTTTTTTTTAAGTTTGAAGCAACGAGAGGTCTTGAATATATTCAAGTGTGTGTGTGTGTGTGTGTGTGAGCTCACCGCTGATCTCACGTTGGCTTATAGCTCGTCTGTGTGTGTGTGTGTGTGTGTGATCAAAAGATCAAAAGGGGGGCAGGTTGCTTAACCTGCTGACTTGTCTAAGTGAGACAAAGCACCTGACAAAAGGAGGCAGAGAAAGACAGAGAGCTACTCCCATCATTATGTCGCCACTTCTCCTCCTCCTCCTCCCCAGCCAGTGTTCTTCTTAAGATCCGGAGCCCTGAGAGAGCTGGCCGGACACTATTCTCACTGAAGGATGGGCTCGGCCCTTCATGTCTCAGAGTCTCAAAGCACCAGCCAAGGGCTCTAAAGCGCCACAAACAAAGGAGAAGGGAAAGGACACTTTTATCTGATGCACAGATTATTATCGCACCCTATCCCCCCCCCCCCCCCCCCCCCCCCCCCCCCCCCCCCCCCCCCCCCCTCGACCCCCTCGCCCACCAAAACACCCACCCCCCCCCAACTTCCTGCAACCCCGCCCTGATGGTAGAGTTCCTATGCCTAAAAAGATTACTTCAGGATAATGAAGACTTGTGAGTAAAGAAAAAAATAAAATAAAATAAAATAAAATAAAAAAGGATTAGCAAGACCTTAACACCACGATGAAAATATTTTTGTCAAGTTTTCCTTTCTAGGCATCATTTGATTTTTATTTAAATACGTATATAGTATAGTCTTTTTTTAAGAAATGTAAAATACAGATCTATGAAAAACATCTACTGTAGTGGAAGTTCTTGAAAGGCACTGTTAGCGATTGTTTCATAAGAAGAACCCATGAAGATATTTTTAGTGATGGCTTTGTTTAATTCTGAATGAGTTGTTGGTAGATTAGGAGCAATAGCTGTAGGTTTTTTGCAGGTTTTGTGGCCAGTTTTACTTTTCTGGTTTCTTTACCTTTTTGTATTTTGCTGAACGGCTGTCTTCTTCAGATCAGAAAAATAAACCAGGAGTGTGAAATATTGTCATACCTTATGTAAATATACCGTCATGGTGAAACAAAGAATAGTTGTACAGTTTTTTATTATCCTTCAGGAAGGTGGTTAAAAAAAGGAGGGAGGAAAAAGGGAGATGACCTATTCTCTCCAACTGGATTCATAACCACTCCTCCCACAGAGGAGTATTTTTTGTTTTGTTTTTTTTAGTTTTTCTTCCTTGCCATGCCTTTAATGGGGTTCCGTTTCCCGTCGGCAGTGCCCTTGAAGTTGCACCAGCATCCGTTTCTTTAATTTTTGCTGACGGAGAGACGCATTAGGCTAGCGGTCGGGTAATGATGATGTCACAGAGCGTCCCCGTTGGCAGTCTGCGGACCAGCTTATGTCCAAAAAACAAGGGCAGACTGCCACCGACGGACCTCCAGATCTGACCCCGGGAGAGAGACAGGAACTCATTGTCATCGCAAGACGAGTGTCATGGAGGGGGCACATGTTGTACAGTAAAGCAGTTTAAAAAGGAAAAAGTGATTTATACCCTTTTTTACTGGGTTCAAAACAGCTGGGGAAACTTTGTCGACAGTACGCTTTGCATTGAGAGCATGTTTGTGTATGTGTGTGTGTGGGTGTGAGTGTGTATGAGTGTGTATGAGTGTGTGTCTGAGTGAGAGAAAAGACCGATTATGAGAACCTGTGAACCAGTGAGTGACACAATTCTCAACACTGTGGCCCCACCCCCACCCCTGGGAGAACCATCCTGACATGTAAATGATTCTCATTAAGCGTTGGCAACGTGTGTTTGGTGTGTATGTGCGCGCGCGTGTGTGTGTGTGTGTGTGTGTGTGTGTTATGATAATTTCCTCTGATCTGTTTTCTGACCTGTTTGAAAGGGGTGTTGTTTCTCAATGCTTTCAGTAGTAATTCTTTTTATTATTACTATTATTATTATTATTATTATTATTATTATTATTCAATGGCTCCACTTTTTCTGTAAATATCAATGATGTGGACATACAGTGAAACATACTGCCTTTGTATAACTTAGCAATATGTTTATGTACATAGTGTTTTGTTGATGCTTTTTGTATAACATTATGATTCAATTCTAGTGCAGTAAATCCACCTGAAACAGCCATGTTTCAAATTCAGTCTGAACAATTCACACAGGTCTGTAAAATAAAACTCACGATATGGCTGCTTTTTTTTTCTTTTATTGGTGTCTTTTCGTCTTGCAGATTTTGTGTAATTTATTGGTTTAATTTATCCTAATTTATTTGATGTTGTTTTGTTTTACACCC
>JAFBJT010111704.1:13267-40219 GCA_016785325.1 Chascanopsetta lugubris
AGGGGGGGGGGGGGGGGGGGGGGAGGCGATGTACATACAAGGAGAGGGTGCAGGCAGCAGCGGTGTGATGTAGTAACACGCACTGCAACACTGCAGCACATCTCCCCCTCCCCACTTTGCTGACCAATGATGTTTGGAGGTCAGACTCCGGCGCCGCCGCTGCTACTGGTGTCAGGCTCTCACACACACACACACACACACACACACACACACACACACACACACACACACACAGCAGCCTGTCCTGTGATAAGGCCTCATAGGAAGGGGAAAGGGGGTGGGGGGGGGTGACGTGCATGTGCATGTATTATCTCATCATCGCTTTGTCCTTGCAGTAATGAATTGAGCGCGCTCACTGTAAGACGGGCTCCCACGTGCACGCGCAGACGCTGGCGCTCGGGACCAGATGCAGCAGAGTGAGCGCTTGGCGGTCACGTGACCGAGGTGGAGCGCATCCTTGACAACTGGGTTTTTTGGCGCCCACATGGAATCTTTTGGTCCCCGGGTGTGATTCGGCGAGCCCCCCGTGACAGGACATTAAACCCAGACTGGCTCTCATTCCCAAAACTATGCCGTGCCACATTTCATTTCAACGCGTGTTGTGTGTGGGGGGGCGTGTCCCGGTGCAAAGTGCCGACGTGGCTCTCTTCTCGCCATGAGGGATCCTCAGGGCCGACAGGACGTCGATACCCCCCCCCCGGAATCAGCAGCGTGGATCTACGACCGTGCCGTTAACTCTCTGCAGTGCAGCTCACAATTGTGCAAGCAGATACTGTGTGTGTGTGTGTGTGTGTGTGTGTGTGTGTGTGTCAAACCCGCGGCCCGCGGGCCAAATCCGCCCCGTAGCGTCATTTCACGGGGCCCTTGATGTGTCCAACGATAGACGGCGACGCTGCTTTGAAGCATTCAATGACCACAAGCTACAGTGCTACTTAGCATAGTTTGATATGTACCTCAGCAATCCGAGGGTAGGTGGAGGGGCCCGGGCTTTGAACCAACAACCCCGCGCATTTATAGGGCATGCGCCACCGCGGAGCAACGCCCCGCCCTAAAACTGTCGAGTTGCTTTCCAGTCGGTAGATTCAACGGCTCCTGGCAGTGCCAGTGTCAGGTGGCCCTGGAACCAGCCGTCATCCAGACACGGCTCCTGGCAAAGACGGCGCGATCCACCCCCCAACGGGGGGCACCTCCAGATGGAGCCTCTTTTGTTCAACGCCAACATGCAAATATCGTCATTTAGAGCCACGCCGGCTTTAACGTGGGGCCACATGCAGCCCAGTTTGAGCCCAGATGGGCCGGACCAGAAGAACCATGGCATAAAATCAACACATAAACAACAACAGCAACTCTGAATTGTTCCCTTTGTGGAATAGATACTACTGTTGATATGAGGAATAGTCCTTTATGGAGCCCACCAGCACGTACTCAATGTCTGCCAAATAATCTCATCGGCCAGATTGGAGCCTCTGACGTGCCGCTTTTGGCCCGCGGGCCGTATGTTTGACAGCCTTGGTCCAAACGGTGCCTTAGAATAAGGAAGAAGAAGTGAGGCTGGGAGTGGATGGTCCAAAGTCTTACTGGCTGAATCCCAGTTTCTCAGATGGAGATCTGGTCTAATCTGTGTTTGAGGTGGTCTGAGCTGAGACAGCTGGGATTTGACCGTGTGCTGTGAAGACGCCGGGAGACAAGTCGGCCTTGTCCGGGGCAGATTACACCTTTCTAACAGCAGACAGTGTGTGTGTGTGGGGGGGGGACGGACGGGGGGGACGGTTGCTGTGAAGCTTCGACAGTCTGGCTGAGCCCAGAGTCCAGGCCTGTCACTGGTGGTTAGCAGACGGGGACTTAACGTCTTCCTGGTTTAAGGAAAGTGGATGGAGGGAGTTGAAGGTGCCACTGCTTCTTTCATCTTATACGAAGGGGATATCAGTCAAAGGGAGTCAGCAGTGGGTTGTTAGGAAGAGTTGGTCGATGGTAAATTACAGGAACGTGATTAGCTACCTCCCGCAAATACCCTTTCCTCTGAAAGCATATATAGTAAATATAAAGAATGAACACCATGCGTCTTAAACTTCATGAAACTTTTGGACAGGAATTAATCATATAATCATCTAGAGTAAATATTCGTACATGTCTATATCGAAAGTAGCAATCATTTGTATAATTTCAATAAAGAGAGAATATATTTCGAATATATAAATATTTCAGTATATGACAACAACACATATTTTATCCAATGTATATGTCTCTCATATTCTATCATTAGGTGCAAATTTACAGTTAAGTTAATTAATTTTAGTTTTTAAATACATTTATTGGATTTACGTACATGTATTAAAAACTTATTTTAGTTCCTTCACGGTTGACTCTGAGAAACACGAGAATTTTTTCATATAATCTGGTCAATTGTTGCCTTTGTGTCTGTCTCATCTGATGAAAATGACCACTCATGGCGTTTCCCTTTTCGTGCGCTCCTCTTTAATAAGTTCATCCTCTTTGGCTAAACACACAAATACTTCCCGCTGTCATGTGGTCAAAACTGATTTAGCGATCTGGGTCTGGTTTGATGCTGCAGAGCCGCTACCAAAGAAGGAAGAGGGAGACTAAAGGGTCACATTCCTCTTCCTGTAAAACTCCGAGGCCCAGCAGATTCACTTCAGCCCCAAAGACAGAAGAAGAATTCTCAACTGTCCGTCACCATCGTCCCTGTTTCCCGTGAAGTCTTTGTGCTGAAGTTGTTCTCGCCGCGATGTTAAAGGTTGAAATGGAAAGTATTTTGATATCGTGATGACTCTGACAGCCAGAACTTAAAATATGTTTTCGTCCAAGTTTCCTCCTTGGACACAATTGACCTAGCGCTAAGCCCCGCCCCCTTGGCCCACTCGGACAAGCGTACGGTCGGCTGTCCAACACTAACTATGGCAACAGTCAGTGTTGGAGACACATCGCAGGGTGTTATACAGACATTTTGGGAGGTGAGACAAAGTTGTTTTATTGTAAAAGAGCAAAAATACCACGATGAATTGACAGGCTGAGCTAACGCTACTATGCTAACGAGGTTAGCCGCGATTAGCAAATGCCCTAACCCTAACCCTAACCCTAAAGTCACACTGCCTGATTTTATATTTGACATTTCTGATATAAAATACACTTAGCTAAAACTATGTTGCCTTTCCTCGAACAAATGAACACATCCATGTTGATCTGACTGTGTGGTCTGCCACACAAGTTTAATCCATCAGAGACACTTTTCTTTGTTTAAAGGTGCAGTGTGTAAGATTTGGTGACATCTAGTGGTGCCGTTGCATGTTGTATCCATCACCTCACCCTCACTTCAGGGTAGACTTCAGTTGTCATTCAAACTCAAAAATGTTTAGTACATCCAATCCGGGATATTGTGAAAACATGGCGGCCCCCATAGGGAGGACCCCTTCCTGTAAATATCCCAATGAACAGCCCCTCATGCGCTCCCCTCTGGCACTACAGCCAGTTTGATAGGATTGATGGAGCCATTACTTAATTACTGGCCACACGAAGAAGCTGGGAAATCTTTGCCGAGGATTTACGGCACTGTCGATAAATCCCGCATTGCATTTTGAAGCAGATTTTTATTGATTAATAATTTCCACTAACAGGCTCATTAGCGAGTAGATGAAGGACGGAGCTGGAACTAATGCTGTTGATTCTGTCAGCGCCATACAAGTGGCTCCAGCTGCCTCAATGTCCCTCTGCTGATATGGACCCACGCATTCATTTCTCTGTTTTGAATAAGCTCCAAGTCTTTATGAGGACAGAATGAGTAGCTGTGAAATTGACTTGGTTCGATTCCCACCTCCCCCCAATTTGCATACCGAGGTGTCCTTGGCCAAGCTACTGAACCCAATTTCAAGACCTGATTAATACAGACCATTACTTTATTTCAAAGGTACCACATCAAATATGACAGAGTATATAGAGAGAACATATATTCGCCAAGGTTGAGCAGCCCAATACTTGATTGTCTTGACATGGTCCGACAACCTAAATAAAGTACCATTTAATCTGAGGGGTCATTAAAAGGCCCAGGTCTCCATCAGATTTGGTAGAAGTCACTTAAGAGGTTGTCGGAAAATACTGCCACTAAACCAAGCAATCAACAAAAGAGCCATCCATCCGTTGTCCCGTCCATCCATCTGTCATCAGTCATTATTTTATATCCATGGTCCCATGGGTTTGAAGCTCATCGCAGTCAATATTGGCCTGGAGCCCAGTGCACCTGGCACGGCCTGTTCCTCTGTCTGCACCATATAAACAGACAGATATGTCCATGTTGTCAGTTCAATCAATCCATCCATTATAGTTTGTGTGTAGTTTATAGTATAGGAGTCAATCTCGGAATTCTCGAGGGGCGGGGCCTGTGTGCTGAAGAATGCTGATCGGTGTAACACCACGCAGCATACCTCTTTTGGGTTCACCCAACGTGTCGAAGCCAGTGTGGAAGCCGACGTGTCTATTTGATTTCTACAAGTTTCAACTTCATTTGTGTTTTGTAAAATGGAGCAAAAGAAGAGAAGCTACGAGACGCGGAGAAACAACGAGGTCCAGGCTCTTTTGAGCGTATTTGCTGAGTCAGCGACTAGAAACCACATAGTCAAATAGCAGACAAGCTATTAGCGTCCCAGTGCAGGCTTGTCGGTCGCTGTTTATGCCATCATCACTCTTGTTTGGCTTTCGACATCTTCTTACCGTTACCTACTGGACCGGAGGGGTAGTGCAATTTCTATTACTAACCCCCTATACATCATCAGCCTGATTTGAATAAATGCTCTGAAAGTTTGAGGTGCGGTGGAAACGCAATTCACACAGATTACGAGGAATTCTAACACCCAGGTAAATAAATTCCTGGAAATGAAAGCTCCGGGAAATGTTGTTGGGAAAGGGGCAATAGTGGCAGCTGAGCATCAAACATGAGCCAATCAGGACCCATCAGGACTCCGTGTTTGCCCCAGGATAATTGAGCGTGTTGTCCAGCATAATCCAGTCATTATGTTATTAGTGATGCATGATTGCATGTGTTTTGTTTGTTTGGCGATGTCACTGTGGGATGCTTTGTGTCGAAGCGTATCGCAAAGTAAATCAAGTTTTTAATTCCGCACTCGCTGCGATAAAATCAAAACCGGGCACCAAAGCCAGGACTAAATGAGGCTGTGGAGTAATTCAAGTATTTTTAGCCTGTTTTAATTGTAACATCTGAACAGCTGAAGTACATTTCGCCCGCAACTCGTGGTTAATGACGCTTTACAACACCGTCCAATAAATTCAGGTGCAGCAGTCTGAACAGTTCTTCATACAAGAATGTCTGGCAGACGTTGCGTCTGCATTCGGCAATGCAACATTTCATCAGCCACAACAACACTTATCGGTCCACTTGGCGGCCACGCATTAGAGGGCGTGCTTGCCCACAGTGAAGGATACTGACGTGAGCATGAAGTGCAGAGTAATATTAGAAATGTGTTCCACAGAAGCTGCCTATCAGTGATTAGGTTTGAAAGACACACGTGGGGCCGATGGAGAGGTGTGTTGCATAACGGCAGTGAGATAATCCCCCCCAACCATGGCCTGTTAAGGAGAAGGAGAGCAGAGGTGGATGAGGTCGTGAGCTCCAGGAATCAGATGTGGAATTTGACTGTCAACATGGGGCCGTGAACAGATCAGATCGTAATCACAGATTATTATCGATCGAAATTCCGCCCTGGTATTTTACAGAAACAATCAGGACTGTTGTATCTACCTGACCATTGGTCTTGTTAACGTCGTAGCAAGAGGTATTTGGTTAAACGCGATACAACTATGATACGTAAATGGTGCGGTACGAAAACTACTTAGATCACCAGGGGCTGATTTACCCTCTGGTCAACTTCTAAGAACCAAATGACACGGAAACCCATTCAAAAATTTAGAGGACATTTAACGAAAACAATAAAGATATGAGCTGTGCAATTACTTCACTACTTCTCACTAAACAGTTACTTTATCAATGAGCAGTTCCAGACTATCTACTCCTGCTTTTCAATTTCTTCGGTGAATCTTTAACAGAAAACTGAAACACTGAAACTGGCGTTTTCTGTCATTCATAATATCCATTGTCTTGATGTAGGGATTCCCATTGGGTTATCACATGTAAAAGCGAAATGTGCATTTTTCATATATAGAGCTTTATCAGGTCTTGAGACCTCCTTTGAGACATCATTTGCATCTTTTGGCAGCACTTTTTAACATATGAACACACGGGGCAATGTAGGGTTCAGTATCTTGCCCAAGAACACCTCACCATACGGGGTAAGGGCAAGGCGGGAATCAAACCCACGATCCTCTGGTCAGAGGACAGCTCCTCCCACTCCTCAGCCACATCTGTAAATACTGTGACTACTCCAAGAAAGTGAGTTCATCTCCACCCAGTGGCTGGCTATCGTATAGGTCATAGCCTCCTCCTCTATGTTAGTGGAAAGGACACGGGCCAGATCGTCGGGGCAAACAGGTCAAATACATAATTGATAAGATTCTTTTGTGTTTGATGCTATAAAAACAATGGGAAATGTCAGGATTTGCATATGATGCGGACTCACAGGTGCACATGTGTATATGTAGTCGAGGCCGTCCCACCCCAGCTACCATCCCTCTGATTGCACAAGACGTAGGAGACAGGCTATCACCGAATCCTTGCTACATTCGTGGAGACGTGTTGTCCATCTTTACGTCCGGTCTAGACCGGCACACACAACTGATGATGTCAGCTGGTGTGAGCTGAACTTCAGCCTGACTCTGTCCCCCTGTGTCCTTCGCAGTGTGATCGCTATGCTGTTATTCTTCATCTCCCCTCTTAAACCATTCATCACTGCTCCGTTGTAACATCGTCCGCCCAACATCTGTCATGACAGGGCACTGCCGGCAGTGACATCGGCCTTTTCGCTTGGAGCTAGTTTTGATTGATATGCCACAGAGGCCGGGGTGAGCGTTGGGATGGACGGAGAGTGATTTATATTTTGGACGCCGAGGGATGTTTGGTGATTGGATTGGAGAGTTCCACTCGCAGTGTTCCAGGTGCAGGCAGCATATCAAAATGGCTAATTAAGATAAACATTCGACTAATAGCAACTGATGAGGTTAAATAAAGGCTTGCAATTACATTAAAACAATACATGAAAGCACTAGCCCGCAGATATTGACATAAGGTCGACAGGCGCTTTTTTCAGTGACAAGTTTAGCGATTGGCGTTTCACCTGGTCAGCTCTTAGACTTCAAAGCCAGTCTGGAATCTAAGTCGACGTGGTTCTGACGTCATGGCCGGGACAATGTCCTCATGCACTCATTTGCCCATGTCCCCTCGTTCAGCACCACTGTATTACTTTAACATTAGCCAGACGAGTGAACCTCGGTATCAGCTGTTCCAAATGTGGAATCTCGTTGGAGAGCAACAGTGGAAAGATGTGAGACAGTGCCACTGCTCAGATAAAAGAGTTATTTTCTCACAAGATCCCTGTGCCAGCCCGCTCGCTCTCCTTTATTGTGGTCTATTCTCGGAGAGGCTAGATGCTGGAGAGGCGGCGGCAGTGGGGGGGGGGGGGGGCTGGTGGTAGTATGGGGGGGGGGGGGGGGGGGGGGGGGGGGGGGGGGGCTGGTGGTAGTATGCATTCAGGCTTGGACATTAGATAATTGCAGACATGATGTGGATTTAGAAAGGCTGTTGTCGCCATCAAAACACAACAGATGCGAGATGATTTAATGCACTCTAAGATACGGCTCATGTTGTCGTCCTAAACAGGAAGTGCTATTACTGTGCACTGTTCGGAGGCTACAATAGAAATACACCTCATTGACTTTGAATGAGGTGATGTCATGCATTGTGGAACTGCAGCCACTTTGCTGTACTGGCACTATGTAAAGTGGATGTTGAAGAATATGGACCAGAACGTTGTTAACGCAATTCTATGATTTCATTTAGCATGCGCTTGGGTGAATTGAGAGGCTAGGGAGTTGAACCCATGACCTCATGCATTCAAAGGACATGTTCTGACTGAGACTGACCTACAACCACCCTATACCGATCGGGTTGGACGGTTTATGTTTATGACATCCACCGCATTCGAACCACTGTCCATTAAGTTGGGTAGTATGTTTGTTCGTGAGCAGGTTACGCAAAAACTACGAGATCAAAGCATGTCCGATGGGTCAATGAAGAACCCATTACTATCTTAAGAGGATTGGATCTGTTTGGCCTTGTCAGAGCTATACGCTCGGCTGAATCTCACAGTTGTTTCCCATAACCTTTTTTGACCCAGATTACTGGATGAGTGGTTAAAGATGACATCATGACATGACATGACATTAGCTAGCGTGACATGTTGTATGTCCCAAATGGGGAACTATGCATCACTATTAGATAAAATGACACATCATGGCATGCATACATCCGCAAGCTGAGTTTAGCTAGGCTTTAGAATCTAGATCACACTCATTTTAGTTCAGGGGCCACACACAGGCCAACTTGATCGCAAGTGGGCCGGTCCAAGAGAATTGTCGCAGAATTACCGAAACACAATGGCAGCTGCTTAATGGTGTTGTGTGCAACCCCCAGTGGACAACTTTTAAATAGCAGTTACTTGTTTATTGAAACGGCCAATTAATGTCTTCTCATCTCGCCGGCCGGACTGGACCCACTGGCAGGCCGGTTTTGCCCCGTGGGCCAGATGTTTGACACCCCTGATCTAGATGAAGGTCTTGCAAAAGATACATGTGTTGATTGTGGTTTTCTTAAGTGCGTTAAGTTTTGCTACATTTAGCATCCGAGGCTAACTTTCTGATTGCTCTCACGTCATCTCGACTCACAGCTCGGTCACGTCGGAATGACACCAAATCTCGGCTCCCGTGTAAAGATTCCTGTGGCCACACCGTTTCAATCTTTACTACGTCTAGACCTGTAGCACCAGGGGGCCACGCGCTGTCTACCAGATACTGTCTCACCGTCTTCCCTGGCTCCGTCAGAATGGATTGCTGAGAGCATGTCTGCGGATAGCACAGCGGCTATAAAAAGCCAAGGTACTTGACAACAGCAAGATTCAGTAAGGGCTGCCTATACTGCGCGTAAGAGGTGATGATAAAAGACCAAACACATGCATGTTCAACCACACACCCACCAAAACACGTACACATAAATAAGCTACACACCCACAGATGTTGCCTTGTTGACACCTCGCAAAGGTCAGCTATCAATGACAGTCTAAATCTGTATTCCTTTTACTGTTGACAGAGGAGAGGGGCTTTTGTACGCCTCTTATAACAACACAATCATCCTTTGGCTTTACATCTGTTTGATTTGAATGGAGCTTGGAGCAGTCTTTGTATCTTAGATGGAATTTAAGATGCATTCCAGTGGTGACATTTACATCATTCTAACGGATCACCATGTTGGCTTAGTGTCTGTTTCCACATTAAGTCGTTGGACCGTATCTGATAGATTTTAAGAATTCATGAGTACCCCCCCCCCCCACCCCACCCCCCAGATCTGGAAATCCATGTTTCTGATGCTGCACAGTGACTACACATAAGTATTCACAGCAAGATACTGATGAACAGATTTTATTCTCAAGCCTGAGCGCTTATCTCAAGACATGATACTTTCCTTTTTATCAAACGCAAAACGATGTGCTCAGTGTGAAAGGCTGATCTCTCCTGCCATGGTCACAGGGTGCCTAACATTGATAAAGGTCTACTATCCATTCTGTGAATAATTCAAGAGTCGGTGCGTATGTGTGTGTGAGGGAGACAGGGGGGGGGGGGGGGGTGACATACACACACACACTATTCCACAGCCTAGCCAGCAAAAGTCAAGACACAGTTCATTTGCTTTGCTTAATGAAGACAGACTCAAAACAAACTGGGTTTTGTTTGAGGCCAACACTTCATTGACTCAGCGATGCAGACCTGCTTAACAAAACTGTCACTTTCAATTTTAAATGTTGTGTTGGACCAAACGAACACCCTGTGGTATAAATCCGCGCCTTTGGTTGCGGGGGCTTTGCTGCATCAAAATGTCAGCACCCTGACTTCAGTGAGGAAATCAGCACTTGTTGTGTAGCTAGGGAAACATGTGCCATGAAGCCACGCCACAATGATTAATGACTGCAGCAACCTGGATTTTTAGGAAATCCTGTCTCCGGTCGTCTGCCATGTTATTACAGCAGCTCAGACTGGACATTTTGAGTTGAACTCACAAGTGAAGGCTAACATAGATTCTGAAAAGTGAGTTTGGAAGGGAGAGAAGATGTAAGTTATTCAACTGCAAAAACCGCGGAATAGACACTCATGCATGCGCTCGGGGGGGGGGGGGGGGGGGGGGGGGCAGACGGACTGACACAAACACCTAGAGGAGTAGAAGTCATGTGTTTCTTTAAATGACAACAGTCATGATCAGAACTGAACCGTTACTTTTGACGCGCACTCGCATGTGTGTGTGTGTGTGTGTGTGTGTGTGTGTGTGTGTGTGTGTGTGTGTGTGTGTGTGTGCACGGATCGAGGCTCCGCTGTGTAACAGAGAGCATAGCAGAAATAGAACCGCGACCATGTAGACAGACGTGACATGTTGACATGTATATAAGATATATAACATGTTTTTTAGTTTGTTTAAGAAAAGAACAAGGTATAGACCTGTTCTATGTAGGAAAGGTAAGATTGAATGATGTCTGTTGTGATCTGGCGCTATATAGAAAGATAATTGATTTTATTAACTTGATCGACCTGTGGTAAACAAAGCCCAAAGAAATGCATACTTTGTTATGTAATATAGAGAAATAATGTATCGTGGGGCTTGCAATATATTAGGCTGTTTTCTGTAATGGTAGAGATGAACTCATGTGAGAGAGGTGTAGTTGCTAATAGCTATCATTAGCAATTTGGTGCTGACAATAGCATTTACGCTTTGAAAATCATCACAATGGAGTCATCTTGTTATGAGACTTGTGTTGAGTACAGAGCTTATTTTAAAATAGCAGCCAACATCCAATTCAAAAAATCCCATGGATATGAGAATTTCTGGGCAACAAAAACATGTCATCCTTTCAATAGTTTGTACATTCAAGTGATTATAGACACATAAAACATCTGCATAAGTATTTAATATTCCATTTCTGTTTTATAGAAAGAGAAATATTCTCACTTAAACCTTACATAGTGCACCTTTAAAGTGACACTGAACTGTATATATATGTGTCCTCTCTGTCAGCAGTGATTGAACTGCGGGCGTTGCCATGGCGACACGAGGACCCAATGAGAAGCTCGCCGTGGACTGTTGCTGAATGAAAATAACAAGAGGCCATTTTGCGTCCGGAGCACCACGAGCATCTTTCTAAGTAATAACATTGAAAACATTGCAAACGGAAACGAGGGGGCTGGTTCGGACCATTTCTGGAAGCGAGGCGAGCGGGCTTTTTTAAGCGGCGGCTCCCGACGCTGTGGCGGTGGTGCTGCGGCTGCTGCCATGCGGTAAAACAAACTCAGTCCACCGCTTCCGCTCCCGCCGCCGAGTCGCCACTTCAGTTTCCCCCTGGGGAGTTGGCGTCGTCGTGAGTAGGTGGGAAAGGAAGGAAGGAAGGAAGGACGGAAGGAGGGAGGGAAGGAAGGAAAAGGGAAGCAAGAGTGGGGGGAGAGGTGAACTCCACTTCACCGCAGTGCTACCCGAGCTTCGACTCGACTCTCCTGTGACCCCCGGCGAGGCAGGACTCAGGGAGCCGCCTCCAGAGAGCAGACGGAGCCGGTAACATCCATGCGCGGTGAAAAACAGGTGTACGGTTTCATCACAGGGACGCGGCACTAGCTACTACCGCCGCCGCCGCCACCACCATCACCACCACCGCCGCTCCGTCGTGTTTTTAACCCCCCCGCCCCGAATGAGGACTTTTCTCGCGGAAGAGGCTAAACACCTGCCGCTAACATGTTGCGGAACTCGTGAAGAAAAGCCGCAGTGGTTCTAACAAGGTAGGAGCCGTTCAGTGTTGATGTTGTTGTTGTTGATGATGGAGGACTAACTAGTATGTCTCCCTCCGCCGGTTTGACCCACAGCTCACTTAGCTGCCTTCTATTCAAAGCTAGTTCGCCATGACCTTATATCTAATGAATCAGCTCATCCTGGATGCTGTGGTGTTTCCCCCCCCTCAGTGTTCCCATTAAAGTGCATTCCACTGGGCTGGTTGCTGTGTGCGGTGCAATTACAGGAAGATGCGGGCAGCCAGGCAGGGCTGGGAAGAGCAGGGTGAGGTTAAACGCTGGAAACCACTAAGATATCAAAAGCTTTTAAATGAAGCTGTATGGGAAAAGATCCGGCTGGACATTAGCAGTGGAATCCACGAGCCATGTTGCCATTAACAAACCGACAGTCTGCTAGCAAATGAACCTGAATGGAGAGAGCCATGTTTAACCTACTTCCCAAATGCTTGGGATAATCTCTATTGTTGTTCAGCTAAAGTGGGAGCGCTGATGCACACATACAATACAGGGGTTTATGTGCAATAATGCTAAAGAACTATTTTTTACCGTAAAGTCATCGTGATCCACATTGACGTCCTTTGTCTCCCACATTGTTATTCCTTGAGTTAAAGGTCCAGTGTGTGAGATTTTTGCTACATTTACCCCCTCTGTTGGCAGAAATAAGGATTTGGACCTTATGTTTTCAGGTGATTTAATGAATGTTTAATCAGCTGAATGTACAAATCAGTGCCATAGAATGAGCATTTTAGATTTACACCCAGAGAGGGTCCTCTCCATGGAGGCTGCCATGTTGAACTTCCATGTTTTTACAGCAGCCTAGAATGGGCATTATGAAATGTTATGATGAATGAATGCTCTTGTAGGTTCTCTTACATGACTTGTAGGGTGGGGTTCACTGAGGGGGTTTCAGATGCAATATGCCAGTTAACCACTAGATGTCACTACATTCTATGCACCATATCTTTAAAAGTGTTTCCGGGCTGATACCGAATATTTGTGGTTAATGAGGCAGATACAGAAGCAGTATGAATCACCAATATGCATTTACAGAAATCAATAACATATCATTTAGAATTTGACAAACTCAACTTTGTTGAAATGTCTTTATCAGTTATGTAATTTAGATTATTAAGTTAGTGATAGTGTAGTAGGTGGGGCTTTGGCTGGCATAAATTTAAAAGAACAGGAGAGACAAAGCTGCTGCAAAGCAGTTGAATATTGGTGATTAAACCTTTGCGATTAGACATAAAACCCATTAAAGATAATGTTCTTAACATAGAATACGGTGCCTGATTATCAGCACAGATAGTCAGTCAACCCCTATCTGCCACCCCTACGCATGTGAGTAAGGTGCATGAAAGGAACTGCAGAGTCAATATGCAGGCTCAGTTTTCCCTCATTCCTGCTGACGCTTGTTGCATTCAGCTGCCAACACTGTTTCAAATCCACCTCGTGTCTCTTTTATAAAGAATTAGAATCCAAACAAGAATTGGGTGCAACCGCTGCAGATTACAAAACCCATTTGTTGTAGTTGTTGTTTTTGTGTTGCCTGTTTCTTGTCTGGCAAACGTAATTCAATTCGTGACCTACAATTGTCCCCTATGTTTCCTTGGTGCCGTCTGCAATCGGGTCTGGAAGAATGATGTAATGAGGAAGTAAGCAAAAAAAAAAGAAAAAAAATGCCAAGAGCGACGGATGGTATCTGTAAAAGCCATTTGAATGCTGGATGAACAGGGGGGCGGGGGGGGGGGCAGGGAGGTATCCAGGATGCACAAAGTGTAACACAATCACTTCGGGAACCTCATACCACTCCCACTGTGGCCTACCTGCCTTGTGACTGTGTGGTATTGTGTGGTTTTGTGTGCATTTGTTGTGGACTTTACTTCCCGGAGCTGTGATTTTGATGTTGGTCTATCATGCGCTCGTATGACTTGTGTGTGAAGGAGAGGACGCAAACTAGCGAGCTGCAATACGGCAGCAAGTAACAGGGGCTGCTGCACCAATTCCAATATTTACATAGAGGCGCTGAATTAGCAATCGTTGCATTTTTACTGACTGATGACTTTGTCTCTGTTTGCGATGACTCTGTTGCACCTGCCAGTTTAGAGTTACTGAAGGAGTCAGTGTGTGTGTATGTATGTGTCACAAGTATTGAGAGGAGTAAAGGGGAACATGCAGGCCATTAGGGAATGGGAGAATTTGATACGTAAGGGGGGGGGGGGTACTCACTTTCTGTCTCTCACACATTCCTTTTAATGTCCCTTGTTTCCTTGTGTTGGTGCCCTCTCTCTTTTCTCATTTTCTCCTTGTTTTCTCCTTCACCTTCCCTTCTCTGACCATCTTCAGGGTCCGAAATTGTGGCTCAAGAAGTGTGTGAAAAAAAAACCTGCCTAACTCTCAGGAGTTTCCCTGATACCAGGGGCCGCCTGCAGGACATGCCTGCTTCCTGAGCTTTCTCAATGACCAAATCCTTAAGAGCTTATTGAGCCGTTCAGTGATTGTTACCTAAACTGCTCAGCTTTCTTTTTATGTATTTTTCTCAAAACCTTTTTCACCAGCTCACCTCTTTGAAGTTATACACTTGGTTTAGTCGATGTAAAAATGGGGTACTAGGCAACTTCATTTATTTAAACCCCCTCTTATATGACAATCAGTGTTCTGTGTATTACGAAAAATGAGACAAGTTAATAGATTCCCTATATCATCCTGTGGTCAGCTATAATTTGATGTGACTCAGGTTGAGCTTTCCTGTGTGTGAAGCATTGACATGTGCAAACGCTCCTCTGCCTATTGTCCCGAGTGTTTTGTACCGCATTTGCTCAAAAATGGAGTCTAGAAACAATAGAGCAGGAATTTCCGCTAAACAGATTCCACATGTGCCTCAAATACGGGGATGTATCTAGTGACGGAACTCTAGCTAGTGGTGACATAGTTTTAGTAGTGCAATGACAGGTGTACTAGTGAGCAACACATTGCTATTAGCTTGTCGCATCACTGCCACAGGTATTACTGTAAACTACCATTTTGAAAAATTCTCTCCATTAATGGACCGGATTTGAGTATTTAAACACTAAAGGTTTTTCATTGGTCGAATTAGAACAATATGGGCAATATGGAAAGGTTGAACTAGAAAAAATCTGTAAGTAGTTGGGGATTTGGACATACTTTAAACTGATTAACCACACAACACAGAGGGATTAAGTAGTATATCCTGCTAAGCCAGTACAAAGACTACCTTTAGCACATGTGTAGGTCAGAATTAACAAATGCAGTCTGTTACTCTTTGGATGAGGATAGGTGAATGTCAATGAACATGTCTTCCCATAGGAAGGGTTGCTTAGGCAACAATGCTTTGGTTGACCAACCCACCACAGAGCTAACCAGGCTATTGCCAAAGGTCAGAGGTGAAGCTAAATGCCATGTTACATCCTGTAGCTGTCAACTACAATAAATGAAGAGGCATCCCAAGACCATGTCCATCGGAGTCCACCAGAGAGAGGGACATTTCCGTTCAATCTTGTGCTAAACTTATCTGAAAGGAAAAGGTTGTGGGAGTTGGAGAAATCTAGAGTTGAAGTTGCAACCCTCACCCTATAGTAGCTTTTAGTTCTACCAAAAAGGTGAAAAGAGCAATACTTTTGCAATCTGCTCGCTGCTCAATAGTTGCAGATTTATTTTTCCTTTTTGAATCTGCTCTTGAGTTTTAGTGTTTTCCAGTAAGTGACAATATGTGTACATGCTCTGCTCTTCATTGCTTTTTATATCCAGCCCCTTACTTAGCTGGAAATGGCAGGGCCTTGCAGAAGCTGATAATGAATTAGGTGTTGAAACTGTTGGGGTGAGACCATGTCGACGCGGTCGCTGTAGTCCAGAGTGGCTCATAGGTCAAAGTGTCGGTGTGTTTGAGCACGAGTGTGTGTCACTTGCTATAAAAATAGTTTGCTCTGGTACTTTAATGAGATCATTCCGAAGCTGCTGCTGTGTCATGATACTTTTTAATCGTTTTTATATATCTGGAGGAGATATCCATCTAAGTGAAGTTCGGATAAAAGAGGTTTTGTAGAATTCCATGCCTTAAACTTTGTGTAATCTTTGCTCTGATGTTGAAGAGGTTGTGGTTGGTCATCTTCACAAAGGCTCAAATAGATGTTGGAAGTTTAAGAGATGATATTTGTATGAATAAATCTAAATATTTTGAATGTTCCCCTGATACTTGTCCAATCATGTTCCCAAGGTTGCATCATTAGCACTTGTCACTTGTCAGCTTTTCACCATACCTCACTGATCCCTGGAACGTGACCAAAGAATTCTGGAGGCCAGCTGCTATTTGATCATGTCTGTTGAGACCAATCAGTGTTGAGCCAGTGAAGATGGGATTTTTACATCACCACTCCATCATTAGCGCTTAAAAATCGGACACAGTCGCTGTTGACCCAAGACAACTCAACTAAGTCCATCAGAGCTTGATTTAAAGGTTTGGCTGCAGATTGACTCTTGGCTGTCCTTGCTCGGAAGATTAGTGATTAACCCTTTTGACCTCTTACATTCAAAATCAACCTGGAGGTCACAATTTTGACCTTTTATGTTGTTTAATTGGCCGTTTGGTTTTCTGTTGGCAAGAAGGAATACATGGCAACTATTGAATAGTTTACCACAAAACCTGGTGAAGGGGATGATTCATGGGCCAAGAACTATTTATGTGTGGATACGGACAAAGGAAATGATTAATTATTAATCATGCCTTTGTTATTTTTGGTAAACACTATGTGTTTATAGGCTAATTTCTGCTCTATTCGCAATGTATAGATTTTGATGGAGCTTTCTGTTCTTACTCTGAGCCCTTATTTTGGACGTTAATTTCCAGAATAAACTGAAAGAAATTGAATGGTACCACCAGGAAACTGTGGAGGTACTTTAGCTAAGAGCTGAAATAAGGCAATCATTGAAGAATAGGAGGAAGATATTTAAATAATGAGGGAACTGTAAAAAGAAGAGACCTCGTGAGTTGGTTCTTGAAATCTTTGCAGACATGTGAACAAATTGCTGCTTTTAGCCACCTTGTCATGTTGACCACTGACATGTTTGTAGTAGTTGGAGAAATTCTCAACTCTGCTGTTGATGAAGTTGTTACTGAATTTCCTCATTGAAAAAGCTGAAATTTGGACAAGACAGATTAAGAGGCAACATCATTAACTGCTAAGTTTGAATCAGTTGTTTTGGCTAGCTGTTTCTGTTGGAGCGGAAAAGCCATCACTCAAAAATTTTAATAGCCCGCTACTTGCCACTAATGACTCTGCGTAATGAGTTTCCCTTTGTGGCAAGTACGTAACACTTCCTGCAGTAATTTGTGAGTTGCTGATATTCATCCCAGTTTTGTTTATCGTCAAGTGCAGGTGTGAAATCTGGAGCTGGACGTTGCCCAAATAGCATATTGCACAGTAGCTGCCTGGCTGGTTTTAGGTGTCCAGTCTCTAAATAGGAGATGCTAACAGCGGGCGTTACATCATCATTCTGGGAATAGCAGGGAGTCTGGGGTCTAGAGGTGCTTCTGGGTGACCTCTCTCCTGTGTATATTCAGCCCTGTGTGTGTATGTGTGTGGTCATTTCCAAATATACAATCCCATATGGATTACACAGCAGTAAGATTATTAATGACACAGGTGAGTGCATGGAATAAAATTAGCTTGTCTATACTTGCAACTTGCGCACGCTTGGATTATATATACGTACAATAACATAAATAAATGGGTGGAAGGCTTGTTTTTCTTTTCCAGATGTACTCCTACTCGTGTTTATTGGCACATTTCTGTGAGAGAGACCATCCAAGTGTCAGTAACGGAAAGCATGAGAAAATCTCATGTGAGAAGGCGTTGACACTCCTGTCAGTTTCCATGTGGAGAAGGCTACTTTACATACCAGCACCACACTGACAGCGCCGGCTACTGTGTGACATTGAAGCCCGGGAGGAAAGATGGGAGTGTGGAGGCTTTCTAACACCCCCTTGTTGTGTGCTCACACCCACTCCTGTCTGTAACCACAGTTCCAGTTCTACCACACATAACTTCAAAAAGGTGGACTTACCTGGTGTAACCTTACCATAGGGCCACACAACATATGTGACTGCATTGTCATTTGTGCAGCGAGGGAATGCGCATGTATAGAAATAGCCTCAGCTTGCGTGCATGAGTGTGTGTATGCTGTGTGCTGTGGTATGTATGTATGCATGCATGCATGCAAACGTGTGCATGTGGTAAAATAGAGATAGTCGGCGCTGTCACTTAGCCCCCACCCATCTACACTGGGGGGTAACTTTCCAGTCTCATAGACGAGCATGCCTGAGTCTGAAAATAGCTGTATCTGATCACAGCTTCACCCAAACAGGGAACTACGCTTTCTCCCGTCACTCCCTCTCTCTCTCTCTCTCTTCAGGCTCTCTAACTTTCTCCTCATTCCGTTGTCTCTGTGCGTCCCAGGCGCTCACCAGGGGTAAAGATCTGGGACTAAAGCCTAACCGGGAGGAGAGACTTAACCCTGTGAGGGAGGGAAGAGAGTGAGAGAGAGAGGCACTTGCACCATAGTGCAGCCCACCTATACCTGACTCTTCTTAGCAAGTCTCCTGTCTGTTGATTTTATGACGGTAAGAGTTAAAATTTTAACTGCTTGACGGAGCGATGCACCTGCACTCTGCTGGCTGAGAGGTCACGTTGGGTTAGGATTTAACGGCACGGGAGATTCAGAACTAACTCGCACACTTTTTCGTGACACATCTATTTATTAAATTCTGGATTTTCCTTGTGATTATAAAAAAAAATTCAGTACAGCCTGCTCTAGTCCACATTACGTTATTGTCAAAAACAGAACCAATCGGGCTAATGAAGTGTGTGTGTGTGTGTTTACTCACCACGAGGACACTGATGCTCTGAAGGAAATGCAAATTAGAAGAGACCTAAATAGTTTTTACAACTCAAAGACCAAATGTGAATCGTGTTTAGCTCCTCTGCCATAACCCACAATTATAGACCATGCAAGGAATTTTTGTTTTTTGCGACTGTGGACAGAGGAATGTGTTAAATAAAAACTGTGGTTTGTGCCTGTCACCTCAAAAATAACTTTGTATTGTAGTTTATTATCCTGGGAAAAGTACTAGCTAAACTTCGTTTTGATAAACCAGGCATTTCGAAATCAAAAACGTTGCCATCTTCTGTGCCTTCTCCTCCTATCTTGTCCCATAATTTTGCCCCAGGATCTCACTTCCCTCCCTCAGTCCCTTTTTACATACTTCCATCTCTTGTTACACCCTTTTTACTATCTCCCCTTTCACCCTCAACAAAAGCCATGCACCAATCCCTCCATTAGGGCCAGTCTCAGAGGTGTTGTGGAATGTCACCTTGACCCCTTGGGTACACAGAGAGGGGTGGTTCCCAGCTTTGGGTTCATCGCCTGGATTTCTCGGTTCCCTTTAACCCAAATCTGACATATGGAGAAAGGCTTTGTCTGTTTCCCATAAACATCACATTTGATACCCTATTCTTTGTGGCAAACCCGATATTATTATTATTATTATTATTATTAGTTCATAGAACTCTAGCACCAGTGACCACAGTTTGTTTTCTGATGTCTTTGGTTCCCATGTCAAATGTTTTCAACAGTATTTGGGACAGATTTGCGTTGATTGTTTGACTTGATCTATATCATTTGCCATGTTTGTTGAGTAACTGTGCTGGAGAGAGATGTTTGTATTTTACATTTGTTTAGTGTTTTGAGGAATGTGGTTTTAATGAAAAACTTTTCAGCTGCTAGTGAACTTCAATTCCCTTATCGTCATTTGGTTGCAACCCCTCGTTCTCCTCATTCCTTCCTGATATGGGCTATTTGTTTAAAAGCAGATGCACCAAAGGTCAAAGACATGTAGACATTGCCTTTAGGCGCTTGAATTTCAACCTAATGTGCGATACTCTAAATAAACCAACACCTACATTACTCTGACATTTAGAATACTTTTTCACCATATACTCATTAAGTCAGAATTGGAAGGGATGGTTTCTTGGGATGATTCTGAGGACCTCATTGAAGTGACTGAAGTAGTTGCAATTAATCAAGGCACAGGTGACTGAAGAGTAAGTGACACATTTACTATTTTGACTCTGTGCCATTTCTATTTAGCATTTTTATGAGCTCAAAATGTTTAAGTGATAATATTTCCAGATGCCTGGCCCTCTGAGATTCCACAGACAGATTTTCCCAATGCTCTGGACCACATCAGAGGGTAAAGGGTTTGGCTAATGGCAGTAAATATAGCACCCCTGCTAATCAAGCTCCTCTTATCTTCAACCTAGACACTTAACGCTGGTACCTGGGGAATCCAGACTATGTATGGGGAATGTAATCTTAGCTGTAGCTGATAGCTGTGCTGCTTTAGTGGACCTCTAGCTTCCAATGTGCCTAGAATCTTATGTTTATTCTATATTCTCTATATACTGTATCTGCATATATTATAGGTCTAAACAAGTACAAGTATATCCTGAAAATGTTCACATTTAATGAACAATTTTCTTATTAAACATTATGTACAACCTCTACCATGAACAGTTTACTTGCAACTCCTTTTACTTTTGTTGAAAAACTGCAGTTCATGACTTTACTGTAATTCCTCAGGCCAGATTGGACCCTCCGGTGGGCTGGTTTTGGCCCGCAGGCCATACGCTTGACACCGCCGGTCTTGAATATTTTGAATGGCTAAATTCCATTACAAGTTGTAATGTATTCTTTCGACCTGAGTGTTTATTACAATTCTGAATTTAAATGCAATTCTTCATTTCTGCATTCTTTCATTAGGCCAATGATCAAACAAGGCAATAAAGTCCCAGGGACAATTTACCATTGCTTATGAGATTGTTTACAATCTAAAGGCACGCAGTAGAACACATACCTCGGCCTAGTCTCCTTATGAAACCACATTTAAAGTGACTTGATCCAGATTATTTCGATGTGGACCAAACAACATGTAACTGATTAATTCAAGTCCAGGAAATATGCCTGATTCTCACTCAATCATTTGAAATAATTGAAGCCGTAACTGGAATATGAGTGGTCTCGTCAGGAGAAGCTCATGCCTCATCATCGAAATTGCTTTAACGTTCAGCTCTATGTAACGCCGTCTCTCCACTTTCCTGTCCAGTCATTTCATTGTCGCTGTTCTTGGATTAACTTTGTCTCAGTCTCACAGCCCCGGCTTCTCAAGGCTATAATTGCCAGCCTTTAATACAGAGCTGTACATGTAGAGCACTAATCTTGGCAAAGACGAGATGAAGCAGCTCTAGAGGTGTTGTTTGCTGGTGATACTCTGTGTCCCCAGACGGCTTAAACCAGACAGATTACATAATGCTGCATGCCAATATCAGCCTCTTTTCTGTTTTCAGTGGTGCATCTTTTGTTTTTTGTTTTTTGCAGTAGGCTTCTGATGAACTTGCTTGTGTCTGTGATTTATATATTTTCTATGTTCACCATATCCTGTTCTTTTTCACACAATTCCCGTCTGTCCTCGTTCTTTCACTGAAACCTCCCTGTATGAACATCACAGTGATTGTAGCTTCGGTTCTGTATGGAAACGATAACGTAACAGCCCCACAAATTGTCACATCCAATTCACTCCTCTCCTCTGATAGCCCCAACTCACAGTAGCAAGGCCTGTGTTGCATAATTGTATTAATGCTCTCAGGCCAATGGCTCTGCTCGTTAGCAGGGCTGTGATGCAATCTGCGGAACACACGGGCCTCTGTTGTTTCCAGTATGGACAGTGTGTGGGCACGCAGTGTTAGCATATTGACCAGCCCCGGCCATTCATACAGCCGGAGGGGGGTCCGCTAATGAGTGGCAAGGTCGAACAAACAAAGCTGATAACGGAGACTTTGTTGGAAACGGCTGTTGTTCAACTGGTGGCAGTAATGTGGAGGAGGAACAGTTACATGGTGGTGATAAAAGGATAAATGAATGGAATCTAACAACAAAGAATATGAAGTTAAATGGTATGAAGATAAAATGTATGAAGGGTTTGCAACAGAGCTTTGTATTAAGGCAGATTTGATTGAAACCAAATATAGAAAATACATGTTACTCTCATGGAGGTTGCCTTCTTCACTGCGATCATTTGGCTGTTTGTTTGATGGTTGGTTTGATGTGTTGGTGTCACCAGGATTATGCTGAAGTACAGACTCCTTCAAATTAGGGGTAAATCTAGACAATAAGTCAGATCCAGGGTGGTTCTGGTTCTGGCCCTGGTTCCATTGCAGAGTCTCAGAATCTTACTGGCAAACCAACCCTCACTTGTACCAGGTGGACTGATCCAGAGTCCTATTTCAAGGTTCCAACATCCATCTTCAGTGGACGAGGTTGTCCCATGTCCAATGCAGGCAGAAGTAAACGTAACACTTACCCTATCAGCAGTCTTCACAGCTCATAAGACATGCCCATTGCTGACCTCAAGGCCTGCAAGGTAAAAATAGCTATTTTTTCAGCCGTAGCTGAGAACCAACTTTTCTGGATCTAAGCCAATCCATGTTTTGGTTTAGAGCGTGCCAGCTTGTAAAAAAGAAATAGGTACTATAGCCAAAAGGCTTTTTTTTAATCCCATTTTCGATCACAACGCAAGATGGGGTACATGTATACAATCCCAAACCTGTTGCTATAGTGTCCTTATTTCTAATGTATGACTAAGATGAATAGTTCAGCTACCACTTGGCTCTTCTGACTGTCAACCCCATGCATATTATTTGATTAAGTCGTTAACAAAGTTTGAAAATAATAGACAAGGGACCGGTTGTCTTGTAGCAGCTGATGTAATGCGCTACTGCTCAGGGACTCCCAGGGCTTTACGAAGAGGTATCGAGTTTCTCCTGCATGCAACAGGTTTAAGTGTTAAGCATTATTTGTGTCAAGACGCTCGATGTTTAAAGTGACTTCTTTTAGGACTTTTTGCCTATTTTGATTCCCAAACTTCTCTTTTTACTCTCAACACACTGCATTACTTTGCACCACTTAAATAACTTGGCTACCATTCAGTAATTAGGGGATAAAGCAATACTAGATTCTGCCTTTTTTGGAGGGGTCAGTCTCGCCGTCAGCTGAGTTTGGGGCTGGCCGAGGCTCAGCTGAGATTTATGTACGATCTCCAGGGACGTTCCATTGCCTTGTTGAAAAGGGATTTGTTCTCTTTGATTCCTACAGGGGAGTTTTTCCTGATTGCTCTGCTTTGTGCTACAGTTTTATCCCTGTCAGAGTCCCTCTAACTATTTTTTACTACAGAGGATTGTAAAGAGACGTGCTTATTAATTTTCAAAGACCACTGCACCTATGTCCATCATATTAATCCTGCAAGCGTTGATGTACTATTTCTATGGAGCAGCTGAAAATAATGGGTTCTTTTTGGTTTGGTCTTTAAATACATTTTCTCAAACTGTTGACATCCTGTTGGTACGTCTCAGTAAGAGTGACATTGACACTCCAGGGTTTAGACCCTGTCTCCATTGCTTGGTCACTCTCTCCTGTTGTCATTACACATTGAGTGTGCATGCTCTCCATTTATCTGTAATGGCTATTTCAGAGCTTAAACATTTCATAATAATCAGTGTAACATTCATCTGCTGAGTTAGTTTCATCATTGTCTGCTGTATTAATTTAAAAGACGGTTTATATTTGTTAGAGATTTAGTTGAAATAAATTCAATAGACAGAAAAGGACTATGAAATAATTACCTTGAAGTTTTATTAGGGTTTATTGTTGTATTTATTAACGTAGAATGAGACCTTTATATTTACACAGAGGGAAGGTCCCTTCTATGAAGGCCGATCTGCTCAGTGATGGAAGGTATGAACTTGAATATATCATAAAATATCATAGGTGGTCTTGGGCACTATAGGATAAGGTTATATGAAATTCTGAAATCCTCATCAAAGTTTGTTTCATTGCTTTATTCTTTTCATGGAAGTGTTGTTAGAAATTTGTTTTTAGACCATTGTTTTGTCTATGCCAAGGCAGACAGCCAATAAGTGTTGGCGTCCTGGCCAGTGCCCTTTTTCGGAACATGTTTGTGTTTGCCATTCCTTCCTTTTGTTTGTTTCCTTCCACTTGACAGTCTGGTCTCTGTTGTCTTGTTATTTTCGGGACATGTCTATTAGCACAAAAGCCCTGCTAAGTGAATTGTTTTCTTTAATAAGGGGAGAGGTAGTGGTACATTCCAGTCTTTAATATGCTTTAACCTCAGTGCTTGGGCCAGCTTTATCACCACAGCACTGTCCTCTCTAATTTGATAGCAGACCCAGACAGATGACTCATTAAATTTCCCATGGTCTCTCTGCTATTTATTTTGTCTTCAGCAGTGTATTTGTGTTTACAAGTCGACTAAGATTTATTTACGGAGCTACCGAGGGTGAGCCAAAGTGCCTTTAAACTATGCATCAAATCAAAACCAACAAAATAACAGCGGAAGAGCAACATGTAGTAAAAATAAATAAGGTAAAAGCAGATCAAATTTAAAAGTAAAATAATGAAAAACAAAAAGACAAGTCCATAAACTTCTGCCGAGCAACACTGATCACATTGTTATGATATATTACATAACTGCTCCTTTTCAAAACGAACAAAACAAATCCTGTATAAAGTAAACACAGAATTTAAAACAAAGTTCCTCAAAATACCTTAGGAGTTCTACAGGACAGTTCATGCTTTTGCTTCACCCATAGTCTAAGCACAATTGTGAACTTATCTGAGTGGCCCTATTTTCTTGCACCTTTAACAAAGTATATTTACCTATTCTTTTCAAAATATTGCAGCTACATCAGATCAGTTCAAGGTTTTACAAATACTTGAATGCACTTTTTGATGTGCCTGTGTCGGATGTGACCAAATTTAAAAAGGGAAACATCCAATAACTTGTGTTTCAATACATTTATTTGTGCTGAAAATGTGTCAGAACCTATGTCGAACTGCTTACTGGCTCTGAAAAGTGTGTGCAGCCCGGCTTAATTACTTGGTTTGAAAATCTGGCCCTACTGAATTTGTTATTGAAGAGCCCTGGCATTAGCTATGATATAGTTATGCCTCAGACTTAAAACTCAAAGCTTGCTGCGATGGAGGCAACATAGCATTGTCCCTATATACATAGGAATAATCTCTGATAATGAGCTGGAAACAGTTCTGCCCTCTCCTTTAGCAGACTATTTTATCCATAGCTACATGCATTGGAGGAAGGCTGGGAATTGAACCCACTACCTCATTCAAACACACACAAAATGCATGCTCTACCACTGAACTACACCCACCCCCAAATTAGAACAGCTTAAACACAACTCTTATTAAGGACAAGTGTCCCTTTGCAGTGACCACAGTATCTTATAAGTAATCAATGCTAGAAGCCACTGAAACGGGCCAAATGGATCTCAGTGGTTGGTTCAATGGACTAATGAGACTTGATGGGTTTGCATTGTTGGACATCACGGCTTTCTGCGGCTTATTGCTCTGACTCGTGTGTTTGCACTCCCACAACTATTTAACTCAGTAATTACACACACACACAAGTCTCCAGAGTGGCCTACCAATGCCGGAATTGCAGTCGGTGGATAAACCACAGGGAAGTCAAATTAAAAAAATAAAATAACAAGAAAGAACATGCTTTGGCCAGAGAAAGTAGGGCATGGATTGAAAACAACTTTTGTAGATCATTAGGATGTTGCTCATTCAGAATTCATTATAGAGTCATAAGAGGAGAAATGACATTAAAGTTTAATGTAAGAAATGATAGAAATTGAAGTATAAATCGTATATTTATTCCCCCCACTTCCCCGGTGGTGTTATCCAAATACATTCTCTGGTAATAATCTACCACCCCCAGGCTGAGTCTGTGGTTAAAGGCTTTAAAGCGTTGAATCTGGGAAGACAGTCGGAGTTCCTCAGAGGTGTAAAGCCTCAAGCGTTTTCTTCCAGTGCGCAGCCATAACATTACACCACGGCCACAGCTGCTGTGTCGCCGCTGATCTGTCCCCAAGAAACACGATCCTGTTTATAATCTGACCATCATTTGGACGCCGACAGCCTGCGACGCCAGAGCCATGATTTACCCTAGTGCGTGTGTGTGTTTCGTACAGATAGATTTACGAGGGGGCACGCTGTATGAGGCGAAGGATCAGGTCTTGAGGGACTGGAAGTATCTTGTGATGCATGACTTGATGCAATGCTACAAGCAGTAGGACTTCCTCCTCCTAACCCTAACCCTAACCCTCACACACGTATTCATATACCCCAACCAATGGGATTCGTTTTTTAAGGCTAAGGCAATATCGTGAATTAATAATAACTTTCCTCTACTGTTATATAGGCTCGCATGCAGCAGTATATTTATATACGTATGTAGAGTCCAAGATGATGTCATCCAGTGCTGATGACAAATTCATTCTGTGGATTGATATTACATGTATAAGTTTAGTTCACTTGTTTGTTACTCTTAAGACTTAATAGGAGAACAAATATAACCCTCCAATTAATTCCACCATAAGCCCTTACACACAATAAAAACTTAAGATATCTCTGGCAATATCGTAGGAGGAAAAAGTAACAATGACAGTTGTCTGTTACAGTTATATTGTCAAATATATACAAAGATAGATACATGAATACTATATTTATATACACACACATATATATATATATATATATGTGTATATATATATATACCGGTATATGTATATAATCAGTGGACGTGCCAATAAGGATAGACAGTCTTCACATCACTAAATTGATGGATTATGCTCAATTTCGTGAAATTCTTTTAATCTAAAAATTTGATCTGAAATGTATATATTATTGTTGTTTTTTACATTACTGAATAAAATACAGATTTTCATATTGTTGTATTGTAATAATGAGAAATGTATCACTCTCTGAACT
>JAFBJT010111706.1:0-13053 GCA_016785325.1 Chascanopsetta lugubris
TAAGGTCTGTGGTCAAGAGGATTTGAAATTAACATTTTGGATTTACAGTGTTGAACTCGACCCACTCATTAATTGTAATATTTGTACATTATTACCCTGTGAGGGGTTTTAACCCAAAGGTGGTTGAATGAGAGCACAGCCCGTCAGCGACACCGACACTCTGCTACCATTCAAAATGCTTCTTGAGATCCTTTTGACTTTTGACTAGCATGATGGGGATGTCCTGATTGGTCAGTAAAAATGTGTCGTTCCTGCGGCGCTCTATCCTCAAGTCACGGTTAATGAGGTCAGTGGAGCTGTCCTCCCAACGCTGTCTCCTCCACTCTCCGCCATTGTGCCGTTTCCTCACCAGATCGTCTGAGACCAACTTTGCAGGACAACGTCGTCGCTCGAGTTTGGGGCAAATGAGCTGCACGGTTCCCTTTTACAATAGGAGATAAAATGAGGCCCCCTGGGGGAGAGTCTCCACACTCCTCATAGATCAAGTGATGATTGGAGAAGACTCGGTTGGAGACTACGAGGGGAAACAAAATAAATCAATAAAGTTTACCAAAGTTTATCGCTCTACTGAGCTAAAAGTTTATCCTCATTTACAAAGCAGAAGCCTGTTTTGTTGCCAGTAGCTGCGCCTGAAAGTCTCAGTCAAAACCACCACACGGATGCGACTATGTTAGACTATAAATATGTTTCACTTTAAATAGGATCGGAGTGGAAAGCAGATAGAAAATCCACTTAAGCCTAATCTGCCATAAAAATAGCGATTCAATTTGAAATCTGTGTTTTTTTTTTAAATAAATCTTTTCTGAGGTTCCTGCCCAAATGTTGACCTCTGTGTGATGACTCAAGCGAGTGTGAGCCGTATGTGAGAAAACGAGAGAGAGAGAGAGAGAGAGAGAGAGAGAGAGAGAGAGAGAGAGAGAGAGAGAGAGAGAGAGAGTGCACCGCTGGGAACATCACATGCACCAGCACAGGAAAAAAAATAAAATGAAGAAAGAGAATAAACGAAATAAAAATCTGCAGGCTTTCTCTTTGAGTCCTTTTTGAACCGAGTCAAAATTTCACATGATTAATTCATGAAGTGTGAAGCAAAATGATCACAATTATCAGCGCGGCGGATCTGTGGGGAAATTCATTAAAGTAATGGATGTTAAATCCGCGGGGACAAAACGAGACGGGGATGTTTGAAAAGGCGTCAGCATCCGAGAGCATGAAACAGCCCTCTCATCTTTGAGATCGACTCCGACAGCAAACACACATCAGGCAGCGGCACAAACGACTCGCACGCATGTATGGAATAATCAGTCCGCATTTGAAACTTCAAGTTCCATTCCAATTTGATGGGTTGAAGTACAGCGTGTGGGAGTTAGCGATATCTAGTGGTGAAGTTGCAAGGTGCAGCTGAGCACCACTCACGTCCACCTTCCCTTATGAACTTAGGACATAGAACCTATCGCATCCTTCGGTTTTGGGCGACATGGCTGCCTCCGCATGGAGGACACACTATGATGTCACTACGAAAGGGCTCATTCGAGGATAATCATTTGCATGTGCGAGCGATTGTGCCCTGGTGAAACAATGTGATTATTATTTGTGTGCCCGATTTCGCCCAAACTCTTGCAGACTGGACCTTTAAAGCAAAGAGTTGCTGTGTGCATCACACAATACGACAATTCCATATGATACAATGGGATGTATGGTGATATCATCCCATCCCCCAAAACAACAGGCACAGAGCTGCTCCACACTCAGCCCACAGCCCACTCATTCTAAAGATATCACATGTAGACCAGCTCCACAGTGCTCTCTCACACACACACACACACACACACACACACACACACACACACACACACACACACACACACACACACACACACACACACACACACACACACACAGGGGGATATTATAAATGGGTCTATCTTTGACAAGTGAGTAGACATGAAATGTTATCTCAAAGCGTTTTTAAAAGAAATGTATTTATTTATTTGATTTGATTTGATTTTCTTCTTCCACAGACATGATCCTCTAATTGTGTCAGAGGCCGACGGATCCAGATGCTGACACTCGAGGCTTCACCCCTCACCTCTGTTATCAGTCAACACTGGTGAGATTCAAAAGGCAACGCGGCATCAATCTTTCAGATGAGCTAAAAACACGGATCTCTCTTATTGAGCGGAGGCCGTGCTCGGGCTTTGGGGCGGAGGGGGGGTGAGGGGGAGGGGGCGGAGCCAATAAGGATACTCACAGTCAGATAACGGGCGTCCAGGTCCACCTTCTTCTCCAGCTCGGAGAGCAGCTCGTTGTGGAAGGATTTCAACTGTGGAGAGACAGAGGAGAGGAGCGGCTGAATAACTCGCAGAGGGTTTTCATGTCCGGGGTCAAAACAGAGCGGAGGCTGCAAACAGGAAGTGATGACACATCCGTCTGATCGTACGCACGCCATCGAACAGCAGGTTACGGTCGAGGTGACCTCTCACTGCACTCACTCCTTGGCAATAAGCCAACACATTTTCTTGAACAGCTTGGGGCACTGACATTAAAGATAAATCATTTGCATAAATACACAAGACACTCGTGTAACATGCAGAATCTGCTGAAATGTGTTTGTAAACAAACAAAATCGGGCCCGCCTCTTCTGCCCAGCAACACCGACAGGACTTGGCGTGTTCACTGCAAGCTACATTATGGCACGACCATTACATTTAGTGCTGAAACGCTGAACTATTATGGGAGACTAATTTACCATGTTGCCCAGGAAGTTCTCATACACAACAAAAATAGGGTGGAATGGGAAAATAAACAGGCTGAGAGCAGCATCTCACACTTCCCATCCCCCCACTACTGCTATAGTGGCTCATTACTGGTCAATAGGGAGGATTATTTCCGTACGATATCGTTTTTAGGGCAAATCCTGCATACTTTACCTTTAATTAGCGTATTCAATTCGGTAAATATAAAATCCTTATCTTGCAAATGTAAACTGAATTCTATAAGGGGACTGTTGGGCCGAGGCAGAGTTACGAGCTCCTCTCTGGCTCTCGTACGCACTGATCTGTCACATCGTCGATGGATCTACACGTTCAATTCAAAACCGCACTCATTCTGCAGTGGTTTGTCATTGTGTTTTTTCAAATGTCTTCTCATTCGCAGCGTTTCATTGCTCTTAATTGATTGAGCCGAGTCTTTCTGTGCAAATTGATAATACATTGATTTATTGACAAACAGTAGCTGTGGCACAGAGGCATGAAAAGAGCTAAAAGTGCAAAAATGAGCTAATTAGCGTGAACGCCACACTGTTCAATTAACTCGCTCGACTTCCAAAGCCTACCCCCCCCCCCGGTCCTCCGAGTTTGGGGTTAGAATTTTTACAGGGTCAGCGCATCTGTTCGCTCAATACCACTTCATGTTGGTTTAATTGCTTTTGTTTTTTTGTTCGTTTCATGCGACGCCGCAGGCGACGAAACTGTGACGAAGCTCTGCAGGGTTCCATTAAACGGAGCCACAAAACAATGCTGTAATGGCTCGTAGTCACGTCTTAAGTGTTGTTTGAGTGCTGCATTATGGGATATTTAGCATTTTCCTTCTCCCCCAGCCCGATTGTCCCAGTGCTGAACCACAGAACTAAAGAAGGGAACAGGCTTTGAGCTTAGAATACCAACCATCTCCTCGAGCTGCACTTGGATCTGTCTGTGGACCTCAGCCATCTGGAACAGCACATCCCCTGCACAGGGAGAGAGAGGGAGAACACAACATGAACAACACAACACAACTCTGCAGCACAGACAAGATGGAGAGGCAGGAGAGAAATGGGGGAAAAGACAAGTGAGAGAGACCTCAGCGTGCAACGCTCATGCAAGTGAACCACGTCAACATACAGGACAAGTGACTGGTAATTGGGACAATGAGGAACAAGATGAGAGTTTGTTTGTGTTTTGGCGCCAGATAACAGGGAAGCCGGGAGACAACAAAAATGGCGAGCGCGTGGAAATGAGGGGGGGAACGGGACAAAGTGAAGGAAACGAAACTCGGAAAAATTGAATTCCGGGTTCTTCAAGCTTGTAATGTCTCATGGAGATCAAACACATCGCCTCTCTCTTTCTTCGTTTTAGTCTTAACATCATGGGGGATGTGAGTTCTAGAGCAGAACAGACCAAAAACAATAACAAACAAAAACAACTCAAGGTTTGAAGTCTGCACTTCAAAAAATAACGGGGTTGACAAGGATATAATAACCAAAGGGGAGGAGAAGAGGGGGGATCATGCAGCTAGTGAGAGTGCTTCGTTGTCATATACCTACAGGCTGCCTCTTCTGAATGTGCAGTGCATTGACGAGAAAAGGAACACAAAGAGCTACATTGAGCGAAAGACACATATACACACACAGACCTGGTGGAGAGACAGTGTGAGAGCTACATGTATACAGGAGAATGTGAGACACACACACACACACACACACACACACATAATACCCCCATTTCCATGCCCAAAGGATCCAGAACCCCTTAAATTGAACTTCCTCTAATGTACATCATTTACAGTTCATCAACACAATGGTAATCATGACAGAGCAGAAATGAGCCATAAAGAAAAATGCAGTGTCATCACGGTGCATGATCAAAGGCAAACATCCTCAGAATGTAGTTTTAGGGATTTGCTGCGAGAGAATATTAATAATTAATAAGGATCGATTCAATTCATTCGTTGTTGCAAAAGTTGGTCAATAAAAAATGGATAAAATTCACTGTATCGTCATAATAAGACTTAATGTTATCACCCCTTACGTTGCATAATTATTATAAAGTCCATTGCCAGTTGTCTAATTAACTGCATTTGAATACACAGCGCTGCTCTAAGATTATAATCCAAGTACATGGTGTTCATTCTAATGAAGCTGTGGTATTCTGTTGTCATTTGAACATTTAAAGAAATATGTTTACGAATCCATTCAATAGCAGGAATCTGTCTAATGACAGAAATCGGACGTGAGACACCAAAATGTGCCAACAGATAGTTTCCTCTCTCGCCCGCCGTCCCGTCCTCATTACACCTGAAGGAGCACATCTCGACCCAAAACACTTAGAGAGCGAAATGAGAACATCTCGTCTGAAGAGCTTTCGGAGGGAAGCTTTACAGCTTCGCCAAACAGCTTTGGAGTGGAGCACCTCGAAAGAGGCCGTGAGCAAAAACGCGACATGTAACAAAAAGGGGAAAAGAAGAACACGAGAAGCAGGTTGAGGCTTTGAACCGTGTGAGGGAGGGAAACACAACGTGCATAGTAATTAACAGAGAGGAGGTGGAAAACTGTATAATTTGAAGATAAAGTGCCTTGGTAGTTTTGTATCATTTTTACATTAACCCCCAATTTGGCAGGGGGTGTATAATTAAGTCAAATAAATGGCTCCTAACGCACCACAATGTTGCTGCGAGGGGCTATAAATATTGCGCGTGTTTATTAATGGACAGCACTCGCACAATTTCTCAGACTGTGATGACGGGTTCTTTTACTACGCTGTGATGTGGCGTGCGTTCACACAGCAGGACGACCTGACCGCATCGGCCCGACACGACATCATCTTCAATAATGCACTAACTGATTTGACTGCTTATTCGTGTTGACGCTGATTTCCTTTTGCTCGCTCTGAAGTGTGAGCACCGCAGAGGGGAGCGGGCGACAGGATGCTGACAGCACGTCACTTCACTGCCTCTAGTGCTGCTGCTGCTGCTGCTGCTGCTGCTGCTGCTGCAGCAAACTGTTTCTGGACGTTTCCCACATGCTCAGTAAAGACTGGTATGGGTTTTCAAAAAGTTACATTGTCGCTCATTTGTAGGGGGACGCTTCAGCTGTTCGATAGAAAATTGCACAAGGTGATGGCAGCAGACTCATATTTCAGATTAAAGGTGCAGTGTGTACATTTTGGCCAATTTTTGTCAATTCCATCTCTAGATATAAAATTACAAAACAATTCTACACAACCATTTTCATGAATGTATAGTCACCACAATGTATGACTTGCTTTTTACATTACTCTAAAATGAGTCCTTTAATGTACATTTACACCACGAGGTGGTCCTCCCGATGGGGGCGGCCATGTTTTTACATTAGCCCAGAGTGGATGTGGAGCTTTAATGACAACAGAGGGATAACAGGTTCTCCTGCATGCTTGAAAGGGAAGGGTGATGGGTATGTATATATCTTAGACACTGCAGCTTTAATTTGGGGGCACGCTTCGCCTTAGAGTCCTGTTTACCTCAGACAGACAGACAGACAGACAGACAGGTGTGTTGCTCATGGTGTAACTTGGCTGTATGATCTTGTGGCTGGATGGAGCAGAGAAACAGGCCAAAGCTTCCTGTCAGTTCCCAGCAGGCTTCCTAAGCAGCTTAGAGATGCTCATCCCTGATCACAAGCCTTCAAGGCTTACACTGCTGGCGCCTTCAACAAGCTGGATCAATTAAATTAAATGAGCAGCCATCGCTATACCCACCAGCCCTCCCCCACACACACTCGCATGGACGGTAAACTGGCAGCAGGACAGTGTTTTGCCGGAAAGGTAAAGAATGAATGAATCAGCGGCGGAAAATCTCATCTCGTCAACCGCAGTTTGATTACTGCGCAATGTTCCAATGCCAGAGCATGAACGGAAAAAAACAAAAACCAACAAATCACACTTTTGGAGATGCAAATAGTTACCATGGCAACTCGATATCATATCCCACAACAACAGCCACGGAGGAAAAAGAACATGCTGCAGCCCTCAGGGGGAAGTCAGCGGCAGAAAACTCCATCGAGAATCAATACGGAGGCAGAATATGGGAAATCGGAACGTGTTGCACAACGGCACTGGGGAAATATTTGCCGGGCATGACACAACCTGCGAGACTTCGATGCGAGGGAGCCGCCGGCCTCGCAAAGGACATCCGCATATCGTCCGGGAGACATGATAGACACGACCGCAGCCACGGTGACAAGTCTGCGTGGCTGCACGCTCCGCATACACACGGGTAAACAAACCTTTGTCGTCAATGTATCAATACTCCCCCCCCCCGCCCCCCCGGGCCGGCTTTGGCCACGCCTGCGAGCGAAACAATGGCTCCCTTGTCGGGGAGGTGAGCTCGGGTTGATCTGCACCTGCAGCACGGCAACAAGCAGCCACATGCCTCTCGGCTTTAAAGCGCTGAGTCACCGGAGGACGCGCGGTAAGGCAGGACTGTGGTGCATATATGAACAGACTGTCCCCTAAAGTATGACATCAGCCGGTGGACATGTATCGACTGCTTGTGTAACCATGGCGATGGTACACCCACACAGGTGTAGAGAGAGAGAGAGAGAGAGACAGAGAGACAGAGAGAGAGACAGAGAGACAGAGAGAGAGAGAGAGAGAGAGAGAAACACACTGAATAACAGAATGTGGGCTACTGGGGGAAAAAAGTGGAAGTTTGCAGTGTTGAAGTGGAGAGAGAGGGAGGGAGGGAGGGAGGGAGAGAATGGAGGTGGATGTAGAGACACTGAATCACTGGTGAAGGTCAAGCTGGATTCACTACGGGTTGTCATGGAAGCGGGATAATGCTGGGGTCGTTGCCATGGGAGAAGTTGCAGCAAAGTGGTGTGTTGCAAAAATGCTGCAGGGAGCTCCAGCTTTTACTATCAGCTGTTATTACATCAGCATCCACACATCCCAGGGGAGGAAGGGGGAGGGAATCCCACCTAGGGAGCAAATGCACAGGTATGTGGATGCATATGTGTGTGTGTGTGTGTGTGTGTGTGTGTGTGTGTGACTAACTGTTAATGCCTGCCTACAGACACAGGGGAGACAAACTGGGTTGAATGTATAATGGGGCGGAGAGATAATGTGCGAGACGGAGGTAATAGCTGTGAGTCTGGCTGTGTGTGTGTGTGTGTGTGTGTGTGTGTGTGTGTGAAACGACAACATGCAAGCACCTTGCTCTAATACACAGAAAAATAGACTTTGTGCTCCTTTTCCCACTTCACTCGTTCCCACACACTCTCACGGGGATGCAGACTTCTGTTCTACGCCATTTTCCTTAAATTTCCTCCAAAATTGAACCCTCAACCGTCGCAGCTGTTCAACTCCGCAGCCTAAAATAAGCTTGTCCAGCAACAGTGTCACGCATTTAGGCCAGAATGAAGGCTTTCGCAGGAGGGCTGCATGACTGCACGCTCAACAGAAGTGGGCCAAAGAGCAGAGTCTGTCACACTGTAACGCTGACATTTCGGTCTGGGGTGTGGAGCATCATGATCCGTCTGCTGGATGATGCTGCACAGTGGGGGGGTGTGTGACACACACACACACACACACACACACACACACACACACACACACACACACACACACACACACACACACACACACACACACACACACACACACACCTGTGATGTCCAGGCCTGCTGTTAAGCTACTGTTCAACTGTGGCCTCCAGCAAAGCACATTTCAGAACAGCAGATCTGTTCTTTTAAAACGGTGCCGTGTGGAAGGTTTTGGTTGTTTTTGTCACTTCTAAAAATATGTCCCTTAAATGAGCTCATTAATGTGTATTTACAGGAGGAGCGGGGGGGGGGGGGGATGTTTTTACAGGAGCCCAGATTGGACCAACTAAGCATCATTTGAGTGTTAATGACCATTGGGTCCCCCTGCATGCTCAGAAGGACGAGGCGACGGATACAACATGCAACTTCACCACTAGATGTCTCCAAATTGTACACACTGCACCTTTAAGCGACATGTATTGGTTTCTGGTCAAACAAGATCTAGAATAATATACACATTTGTTTTATTTCACATCGTTTCCCCAGATTTGTCTTCCGATCGTTCATGTCTCAACAGAAAACCTGCACACGGCTGCAAGAACAGCAAGAGGTTATGACTTTAACTCTCATAAAAAGGAATCAGTCTCCGGAGAGAGACTTTGATTGCTGCCGGAAAAAAAAGCAAAAAACCTTTGCGATAACCTGCCTGTATACTTTCTGACAGCGCAAATGATGAATTACAAGCAGTTCGCCTGATTTCTCGAAGCCGGGAGAAACGCCGAGGGAGACGAACGTCAGAAAATGGCGAGACGGGCGTGGAATGATTTAAAGGTGTGGGGCTTTTGGCGTGAAGAAAGCCAAGATGGAGCAACACAGAGCAAACAGCGGAGTGACGGGCGGAGTGTAATAACGTGACGCCTATAAGGGAGGAAACACTGAACCCGTACCACCATTTTTTTTTTTTGCTTTAATGATGGAGCCATTTTCTGCAAAGCCGGATAACAAAGCTTTTTCCACGCGAGCGGAGGCAATGAGGAAAACAGCAGAGTCATGCAGGTACCTGTTGAGGCATGGAGATTGAAGGAGGGGCCCAGTGAAAGGCCAAATTGGGCTCTTTAAGTCTCTGCGAGCGAGCGTGAGCGTGTGTGTGTGTGTGTGTGTGTGTGTGTGTGTGTCGTTATCTGATCCAGCCCTTGGGAAACAAGGGTCGGTGAGGGAATATGCACTGATTGAAGGGAGGACGTTGAAGCTGTCTGATGTGTATGACGCAGCCATAAGGTAAACAAGCATTGAGCAGATCCTTTACTCATTTAATCAGGTCAAACGTCAAAACGTCTAAAAACAACACCTTTTCATTTTCTGCTCCATTTAAGAAGGAGATGCTTAACCTTTTACAGCGGGTTTCACATGCAACCGACTTCGGTACTTTGTCAAAATTGCAATTCTCATCACATACAGAGGGAAAACATACTTAATATTTTACAGTCTTTGGACTGTGTGTGTGTGTGTGTGTGTGTGTGTGTGTATGTGTGTGTACAGTCACACTGGGACCAACAGAGGGCCGGGTCCAGAATTTTGATTCGAGCTCATTCTACAGGAGGGACATTTGGAAAGACGGCGCAAATGTGGGATTTGGTAAATAAATAGAATGCTGGTGCTGCTACCGTCACGTTCTGAGGGAGACATGGAGAGCAGGGCACACGGTAAACTCAATGGTCACTTTATTAGGTACAACCACGAGTGGGTTTTGTCATACCAGAATGTCGGGGGTTCGATTCCCTCCTCAACCCCTTTCCTATACTTGAGGTGCAACATACTGAACCTCTCATCGTCTCATGTACTCATTTATACAAAGTGATGCAAATAGATGCACGGTGGGAATGTGTGTACAGACCATTCGCCATTTAGCACGAATAGGTAAACATATCCCAAGATGCATTATCAATATTTAATCCCCACTCTATTCAAGAAAAAACATCTGAGATGATTAAATCATGCCTTGGCTGATTCGTTACTTGTGTAAACAGAATTTAGTGGCACCTAGTGGTGAAGTTTCATGTTGCAGCTAAACACCTCTCACATTTCCAAACATGTAGTTGAACTTGTTTAAGTTGAACCTATGGGAAGGCTTCAATCCACATTTAACAATAATGAAAACAGCAGCTTGTATATTCTGAGGATTTTTTCACTTCTTTCCAGCCACTATGCAAATGTACTCAACAACAACCTGGACCTTCAACAAGCAGTGAAACAACTGGTCAGAGGGTACAACACATCAAAATCACTAATGGTCTGGCATTTGCCACACGAGGAATGACTCGCAGATACGTCGAGTGCTGCTGCTGCTGAGTCATGGAAAAACATGTGCGAAACCCACACATCTGCAAGATCCACATGGGCAGGAATCACGAGAGCAAACCCTCGGAAATGTGGACGGACTGGTTGGATCACTCTCGACAGCGCGGCACATTGCGTGTGGCGCGTTGTGTTCTCGACCGCACCAAAGCAGGATGTAAATAAAGTGAAGCCTGTTGTTTGTTTTTCCGGGAGACAACATATGAGAGAGGGAGAGAGAGAGCGAGAGCGAGAGCGAGAGAGAGAGAGAGAGAGAGAGAAGCCCAGCTGTATCTGAGCTCACCTTCAGCACATGTCACCGTCATGAGCAAATGAAGGGCAATGCCAGTGTGTGTTTCAAAGAGTTGAAAGTGTGGGGGCCACCAGCTTTCCCATCATGCAGCGCGGGTCTCAGAAATAGAGCAGGAGGAGAAGGCAGAGACCCCTGGGATGGTGGCACAGAGCTAAGAAAAGAGCTCCCCTGCTCTCATTTAAACAGGGGCAGGTGCTGGAGGAGGAGAGAGGTAGGCCAGACAGAGGAAGGAGAGAGAGAGAGAGAGAGAGAGAGAGAGAAAGAGAGAGAGATGTGTGTGTGTGTACAGTATGTGCGATCATGCATTCAAACACTGACTAGGAACTTGACGTCAACTTCTGCCATAACAGACGACGTCCACTTACCCACACGTCTTTAACACTAGTGTCCCAGATACATTCACTACAGGACTGTGCCGCCTCATTTCCCCTGTTTGAACCTTTTACTGGGAAGTGTGTGCTCTCCCCCTCTCACTCCCTCTCCCTCTCACTCTCCCTCTCCCTCTCACTCGCCCGCTCTCCCTCTCTCTCTCCCTCTCACTCGCCCGCTCTCCCTCTCTCTGTCAGAGGCCCTCCCTCCGGAAGCAACCTAAGCAACCCATGTAATAGGGCCCTCTTTGCTTTTTGTTTTTTTTTTTCAAACCCCCCCCCCCCCCCCCCCTTATCGTCAATTGCATGTTATTTCCCACAAGACGCATCTTTGTGCTGAATCATACATGTGTGTTATTAAAAATGTGGCAATTAGCAAGGTTGCAGGAGTGGATTTGAGGGGAGAGACACATTCGATTTGCTCCTGCTGGGGCTCCGGCTCAACTGTAAACACTCCACATTCCATGTTTTTTTTTTTGGGTTTTTTTTTAGCCCCCGGTCGAGAGGGCGTCTCTCATTGTTACGAGCGAAAAGGAAGCCCCGTGCGTTACACAGTGCCTCTTGCAGCTCTGAGCACGTCATCGATCCAGTGTGCCAGTGCTGCTGCGCAGACTGCACGTTGGCTCCACCGCAACAGTGAAACACAAGCCATCTAGGACAGGAGTGTGAACACACCCTGCCAAGCACAGAGCGGCTCAACTCCACTGCACCTGAGGACAGAAGAGGCAGATCGTAGCGGTGAGTGGCGGAACAGGCCTGCGGCCACAAACGCAGTCCACCAACACGGAACAATTCTGCTGTGCCGCTGCATCATGATTAAATAGAGCAGGCCTTATATAAACACATGGGTGAGACATGAGTGCAATGTGAAATGCATCGTTCTCCAGCCAGATTGCATAATAGTGTCATTTAAAGGTGCAGTGTGTAGGATTCTGTGGTACATATTGCAACTGAATACCCGTGACCTCATTCTCCACTCCAAAAGGCATGTGGGAGAACCTTCAGTTGTCATCAAAACTCAAAGGGGAGTTTAGTTTATCCACTAAAGAAAAAATAAATAAACATGGAGGCTGCCGTGTTGCAATACAGTATATTTACAGTAACTTGTAAAGGACAAACAAACATGTTTCATTTTAAGGATAATATTCAGCTGTAACATGCAACTTCACCACTAGATGTCACTAAATCGGATACATTATACCTTCGAATGGGGTCTTTGAAAGGACTGTTGGGCTTTCTAATCTTTGGTCCAGTAATGCCTAGAAGCAGTATAATGAAATGAATGATGTCATAAATTGAATATGTTCGTTCCAACATTCAGCATTTTCTTTTAACAAACTGTCGACTATCGAGAAAGTGAATTTTCTTGATTTTTCCGTCACAACTGAAGGAAGGTGAGGAATGATGATATAATCCACAATGATACAGATTTCAGGAGGAGTTCAAATCCTGTGAATTTCCTCCTCTGCAACAGACTTGGGAAGGATAGTATAAGCAAAGTAGAGTAGTATCTCCAGCCTCACAGACCTTATATATATATATTTTCATATTCATATATCATTTGGTACAAGGGTTGGAAAACCTAATGTCACTAAGGCAGTAAAATGCTCACTCCAACTTGTAAAAAGGGATAAGAGAAGAGGAGGAGGAGGAGGAGGAGGAGGAGGACGGCAGAAACAGAGAGAGACAGAAAGAGTAATATAGGGGAAAGAGGGAGGAAGAGCAGGTGTGTGTGTGTGTGTGTGTGTGTGTGTGTGTGTGTGTGT
>JAFBJT010111707.1:0-22777 GCA_016785325.1 Chascanopsetta lugubris
TAGCCCATTTCTGAGAACAAACAGATTATGTAAAATGGGTACGCTGAATTGATGATTGTTGCTTGTTTGGAAGGTTAAAGAGAAACTTGACAAGGAAATCAACAAAGAAGGGTTATGAGACAATTGGGTATTTTGTCAAGAAAATATACTATTCATTCTAAATGATTATATTACAATACTATAAATAAGTATAGTAATAGTTATTCTGTACAGCCCCTGTAAGAATATACAGGGTAATGTACAATATTACATATAGGTATCATTTTCTCTGAACTCATGCAGCTCCAATTTCAAGACCAATACATCGGTGGTGTTGACATCTCCGGAATCTGTGCTTTGAGTCGCAGATTAGTTTGACCTACACTTGACTTCAATGGTAGCACTGACGTCCAGTAGTTCACAAGTTCATCCTCCCATGACCTCTGCGTCTGAGCCATGTTCAGCACGCCTCATGTCTATTCTGTCACCCAACCCAGGAGAACCACGCCACCACACCACCCACCAAGTCCTTCAAGGTCGTAAATTAAGCAACATTTCACCACCCATAAACTGCTCAACTCCTGTGTGTTTAACAGGAATTTCTACACTTTACAACTACCACATACATACCTGCATAGCTGAGATGGTTACAAGCTGCTTTGTGCACGCAGGTGCTAAGACTGGGGAAAGCGATATAACAGAGTGCTGCACCTCAAAGAAGGATTATGAAGTATGTCGCTTACTGCAATTTACTACTTCATTACCATCTGAAGGCAGTGGTTCTCAACTGGTCTGGCTTCAGGACCCACCATCACCCCTTGGTGAAGAGCCACGACCCAATGTTCAACTTATTGAATCTATTTAATGAAAAGATGGAGTGGTTTGATGATAATATAAGACAATCCATATTTCATGTGTAGTCGGTGTTGTAATTGTGTTTCACCACGGTCAATTAGCATTATGTCTGTTTACACTCCGTGTGCCCCCGGGGGTCAGTGAGTACTAACATGTCACGAGATTGAAGATAGAAGATTGAGATCTGTTGTAGGCACAGAGACGAACATGGACACTGCAGGGCTGCACTGATGAAACTGTAGCGTGGTTCAGTGTTGTAGTTTTCTTCTCCAAACAGGAATAACGGTCCGCGACTTAAACATGTCCGTGCGGCACCCCGACACTGCATTCACCGATCGGTAGAACTGCGGGTTTCTCAAATGGTGTCGACGGGACGTTAGTGGTTCATACACTTCTATTGTTTTTGCAGACAAAGTTGTTTATAGGTTATGATGTTATGATTTTACTGGATGGACCCACCTGAGCTCCAGTTGGAGCGTACTTGGCCCCTGAACTCAAATGAGTTTGACAACCCTACCTTAAGATTGAATTTACTAAGTATACTACTGACTGCTGCTTTAAGTTGATAAAAAGCAGAAACTGCAAACAGATGCAACAAAGGGCAGTCTGAGTATTACACTTTCTTCATGTGCTCTAATTTATCTCACACACAGGCAACAAGCAAGTCTTTGATCCAAGTTTTATCTGGCTTTGAAGTCTAGAACTGTCCAAAATGGCAATGTTACTTGAGAACAGGGACTGAACATAATTGTACATATCGGCAGGTCTATTTTGCTTTGAGAACAGTCAACACCTTCTTGTTGTCCCAGGTTGTTAGCATGTCTCACCGGCAGCTGCACTGAGCCACACTGGCCCACTCAGTTCCCTTCTCCTGTCATCATGGCGACTTTTGTCAATATGTTATCCGCAGCGATGATCCCACTCTATTTAAGAAGAGTGCGTCAACACGTTCATGTCTCCTCTTCTGACTCAAGACTTGTGCCATGAATGTGACCAGTTTTTTTAATGACCCTACCACCCCCTGCCTATTGAACATGCCCACCAGCCTGCCTGTCCTCCTCTACCCACCACAAACACTCCCACGATTCATCGACGAGACATTTTTAACCCCCGTCACATTTACAGCACACACTCCCTCCGAGCGCCCAGCTGCAGCCTAGAAATAGGATGCTTTTCTAATTTTGGGAGTCCACCTACAGGCACAAGGCCTTGGGCAACAAGAGCGGGATGACAACCATATATACAGTATGCTGTGCAGAGTGTATCTTGAGATCTAAGCAAAAGGAAAATGAATACGCCTCAGGATCACTAAAGTATTATCCATCTATCTAAAAGACATTTACTCTAAAAAACAGAGAGGTTACCCAATTTAAAGCTAATACACAATTGCAGCCAGTTTATAAAAAGTGGTTGAAGAACAAAAAACTAGAGTTTAAACGCAAATATTAATGTAATGACCAGCAGATCTCTGTGCAAGTATAGAACACTGTCAAAACAAGAGGCAGCAAAAGCTAATCAATTATTATATATTATTGAATTATTGAATATAGTCTCAGTTAGAAATCACAGTGCGGGAATATGTGACCACCAACGTTTGCTTGGATGAAGATCTTTCCGGACCTTCGGTACAACGCTGGATATGACAATGCTCGAGTGTTTACGTAGCCTTGGATTGCTACAGCGGCCAGACCCATCAGCAACGGACTTGCCAAGTGGTCACGGCAGACAGAGAGTTGAGAGGAGGGGGTGTGACAGAAGGCGAAAGAGGGGATCAGGGGGCAGGCTAACGGCTAAGCTAAAAGCTGACCCCCACAGAACGCACATACCATCTATCTTCCTCTCAAATGTCCGCTTCCTGCAGACCAAAAAGGACTATCTTCGGTTGGACCCAACATCGAAACGGGAGTTACAAAACTGACAAGAACACCTCACACTCAACGGGCTCCCTGCAAGGCTGTGTCCTGAGCCCCCCGCTGTTTACACTGATGACCCATGACTGCACGTCAACGTTTCCCACAAACTACAATGTGAAATTTGTGGACAAGACAACCGTAGTGGGCCTCATCAGGGACAATAATGACCTGGCCTACAGAGAGGAGGAGGACTGGTGCGGGGAAAACAACCTGATCCCGAATGTCACCAAGACATAAAAGATCATCGTAGATTTTAGGAAAAGGCGTCATGTGTAACCCACATTATAAGTGTGGATTGATTAAAAATTTGAGAAAAGGAATTAGAAATAGATTGAACAGCATAATTCAATACTTTGATAATTGCATCATGAATATTTTGTTAGTTGTATATGAATAGAGAGATTTTATTAATTTTATTTTGAAGTGTTAAATCCAAGTTCCCGTGCAGTTGTGATTGATATGTCTTCCAATGATGGGCAGGTAAAGGTGGTTAGTCCTGCCCACAAGTTGAGTTGATGGGGACAGGATGACACAAATCTCCTGAAGTGGGGTTAGTAAGTGAAATGTGCACATTGGTGACATCTTTGAAGAAAATGTTTCATAGAGAAATACATTTTGTCTCTTCCAATTAACTGCTGGAAATTCTAGTTTTAGTTTTTATTATTGTTATCCCAGTTGTTAATTTATTGAAGGAATGGATAAATGAATATTTATAAAAGATTTTTGTCAGTTGAAGCACTATATATAGTCATGATCCTGAAACTATATCTTCTGACTCCCTCTGAGAATATTTCTTCAGAGGCAAAAATACATCAAAACAGCATCAACACAACAAATGATTTATAATAATGAATAATACTGTCTTTGCCAAAAGACTACAAAAAACATAGAAAGTCATGACGACACTGCTTTCAGTTGCTTTCAGTTGTTGATGACTTGATGCTAACCTAGGAATGGAAATATAAAAGTCTGTAAGCTAATATCTTGCTGGCAAAATGGAATTGTCACGGGGATAATTTCCATAAAGCACTATCTAAAATTTAATATTCCTTTTGGACTATTGCCAGAGTATCGTTTACCTCTTCAGTTTTGTTGTCATGAATGTTGGTGTGGATCATGACATAATTTATCACGACATAAACACATGCTTCAGTCTACGAAGATATCGTGAGCCTAAACAGAACATTAGTAGCATTAGTAAGATCCCCTTTACACAGTTGAAGTGACTAGGTATCATGTGAGTCAATGGATACTGCAATCTGCACAGGTTACTGACTCTACGTACTGTTCTATATGAATGAGATACTGTTGGAAACTAAAAAGCACATATTGGCCTTAGACAGACAAAGAAATCAATCTTGCGCCCTGTACAATAGAGCACACATGTATCTGTGAGAGTCCCTGCTTGAGACCAGTGTGTGATGCAATGCTTAGCTAATTGGATATGTGTATTACAATTTGTGGTCACCCTTATGCTCCTGATGGGGCATGAAATAACAAGCAGCTGTGTGTGTCAAGAGACTTCACACGTGTGTGTGTGTGTGTGTGCTCCGTTTGTCTTGTGAGTGTTTGTGTGTGGGAAGGGTGGTTGCTGAGAGGTTTATTAACACAGTCCATCAAGGCATGGTGGGATTCAAACAGAGACACCAAAGGCTTAAGGATGTGAGCGCCACACAAGCAAGACAAGCAAGACGGAGTCTCTCCGAAATACTAATATGGCCCTTATTTTCTACCACAACATCCAACATCCCTCCCGCACCCTCCACTCCCCAACCCCCCCCCCAACTGCGAGAGCCAACACCTCTACACCAGTGCTACCTTCACAGTTTATGCTAGGGTGTACTTTGAGATGACCAGATTATCAACAACTGTTGATATTACTATTAACTATTATTACTGCCGACATGCTATTGTTATTCACACAACAAATTGTATGATTATGATAATGATCAACAAGGCAGCGTGAAGCTTAGTTTATATTGTGCAGCCTGGCTGCACACGACTACTGGGATATACACCATATTTTCCAATGTACTTTTTTTTCATAGTTTGGCTCGTCCTGCGATTTATGGTCAGGTGCGACTTATATATCAAAATATATTTAATTTTACATGTTTTTAAATGTTAATTCATACTGACTGACATGAACCATGGAGAAAACTACCGCCTACAGCAGCGAGAGGGCGCTCTAGGCTTGTGGCAATAGGGCTCGAAAGGGTAACGTAGCTGTGACGTAAAACCACACTGCATTATGGGCTTTGGGGGCATCTGAAAAGTGTTTACCCCAGCTGCATGCTCAACGCTACCCTTGTGTTCTGTTGTTTTGTTTTAACAAGTTAAAAACATAGTGCAAACGTGCCGTGTGGTTAACTAACACAATCAGTCACACGATCACTTCGGAAAAAAAAACATGATGGGCCTAGATTTTTCTCATTTCCAACGCGGAAGCAAAGCCAAGGACCTTGGATCTGTGAGCTATCAAAGAGACGCCGAATGGCGTGGATAGCTGCCGTGAGACAATCAAACATCACTTTCAACGTCATTACCCGACACATGTTGGTGTGTTCACAGCATTTTCCAGACTGTCAAGTTTGAATCAAAGCATGTTATGCTGTTTCACACGGAGCATTTAGTCATTCAGTCGCCGGCCGGCAAACAGCTGCGGCCACGGAGCGTTGACGATTATCATAACTGCCCTCATTTTAAAAGTAATATTGGCCATGTAAGATATAAGAAAAGACTGATTCCACCCGGAGTCCAGCCATGTATGTCCAGCAGACACCAACACGTTAGTCAAAAGCAAGCAAACAAGCAGCACCACACGGAGGTGGGACACAGTGTGTCGTTAATATACCTGAAATGACAACGGTCTTCTCTTTAAGACGGAAAATTTGGAGGTCTTGCACCCACCCAAAGTCCGTTAGTCCATGAGCCGTTAAAGACTCAATTATTCGCCGGTATATAAACTAACTCCGAGAGATAAAGGACCAGCTCTGCTTCGGACAATGTCGGCAGGTCATTTAAATCTCTTATCCAGTCGCCGTGCTCGTATGGATCAGTTTCATCGATTTGTCTTGGCCAGTAGACTTTGGATGTCGTCCCTCCCACCCCGAAGATGATTTTTTTTTTTATCGACTCAACTTGTTGACCAATCTGACAACACTATGGTTTGTGTGCTTGTGCTCTGTTGGTATGATTATCGTTATGCTTGGGCACATGAGTACAGTAGCGTCATTTAAACTGGGTGTGGAGGGATGTGAACTGAGACATGGCACAACTTTCACTTACACAATGCACAGAGGCTTAAAGTAGCACAGTAACAAGACAAAGACAGAGGTTAAAATCACAAACAAGTTACTCTCCATAAAATATTATAAAAATCCCTATTTTGAAATGCACCAATAACTTAGAACACATGAAAACCAAACTATGTAAAAATTCTACAAACTGTTGTGGCCCAGAAACAACTAGTGAACACACTGCTGTTGATCTTGAAATTTTCTTCCAAATAACTGCTTTCCGATTCAGACACCACTGCGCCGCCTCATCCCTTTTGGGACTGATCGGGGCTAGTTTGTTTTGCTCACATCTTTCCCACTGTTCCTGTCAGCACATTCAGATTCTCTGCGGCATCTTCAACCCTATGCTCCCTACCGTGGCTGAGCCTGCGGCCCCCCCCCCCCCCCCCCCCCCCCCCCCCCCCCCCAGACACCCACCAACATGCACCCCAGGCTGCATGATTAATGGCCCTCTGCTGGGACTCTCCATCCACTCAGCACATTGTTGAGTGGCTCTGAGACAGGACAACAGTTGCATCCCCTCTTCGCACTGGACCTAAGCCTCCCTGTCAGTTCCCCGTTAGGGCGCCGTTAACTGGCCAGATTTACAGCTACAAACCAGCACTAGGTGGCAGCCTGTCTGGGGACTGGGAGCCACAAAGATGAATCGAAGGACTTTTGATGGGGAGTTTCTAACTCCCGTTTAATCCATGGCGTTGGTCAGTCAAGCAAGCAATTTGTCACTTGGGACTCGATACTGGATTATTTTCCTTTTTAACATAACTGTCCGACATTCTCAAGCTCAAATAATAATCACAAAAGTCAATGGTAAATTGTTGATGGAAGCACATTTTCATAACAGTGACAAAATTAAACAGTCAATTAAAATGAAATTCTTAAGAATGTATAAATGTATATTTGTATGGTCTGGGTATTCAAACATCGTAAACCCTGAGGGATGCCAAACCTCCATGGATGAGGCACAGCCAACCACAATGTTCAGCCAAACCAACAAATCTAACATAACTACACTTAGGTCATTCTAGCTATAACATTTGCTTCAACAGCAAAACAACACGATTTTAATGTTCATACAAAGATAAAATGGTAAACAATGTGACGGCAATGATCACATTTGTTTGGAGTATTCAAACTCGTACTGAGGGATTTCCGACCGGTTAATTAGAGCAACAAACAAATTATTAATTGGATATTTATTATGAAATTGCAAATGTTTTCTTTATCTAGAGATATGTTGTCATATGGCGCACCTCTCAAGTTATTTTCAGTCAACTGAGTTAAAGTCAAAAAATGACACATTTTCACTTTACACTAAATGGGAAACTTTGGAGGTGAAACATATGAAATATAAAATAGGCAGACTACTAACTGGGAGAAAATAAATGATTATTTAATTTAGCAAAATAAATTCTGTAAAATTCTGTGAAATTTTTATGACAATTCAAATTGTATTTTTCTGTATTTTCATGTTACCCTATATCCCAAACAATTATCATGGGATTGTTATCCTTCAATGTCAAGTCTGAAGATAATTTAAAATACGAATTAAATCAAATTGAACTAATTCAATTTGAAAAATACATGTTTTACGTCTTTTGGCTGTCATAAAAAACACTGACAGGACGAGAATCTGACCTGTGATCTCATACTTAAAGCTACGAGATATTGGGGACGTGCGGCAGACATGACAAGAATTGCCATGAGGCATTTTCTCCTGCTCAGAATGCTTCCATGAGTAAACATATTTGCATAAGTGAGTGAGCGACATGAATTATGGTTCCTCTTCCTCAGCAGCTGCCAGCTGCCTACTGCCACCTCATTTGGGAGTGATCTACGAGTGAAGATCAGGTGGCAGAGGAAAGGAAGGGATTGGAAAGAGAAGGAAATGTAAAAGGTCATGACAAGCTCCCGAGTGCTCAAGGTGCAACCCCTGGAGACCGGCCAGCGCCTGCCCGACAGCGGTTAGGAAGCCGCAACACACACGCACTTGACCTTGACAACAGACTGGGACACAGCACATGCTGTATTTCTCGTTGACAGATACGATTGGTAAAATGGTACATTTGTGAAGTATGGAATGACATGTGGACTATTAAGCTACGCAAGAGCAAAGAAAAAATCAAAACAGAGATGATATAACATTTAACATAAATGCATAATATGAACACTATCATCGGATAATTAAAGATTGTCTATATTCTACTAATCGATGCCAAATTAGCTCTGCGTTATGTTTTGCTTTGGGGGAAACTGATTATTTTAAAGGTCAAGCTTGAGAGTAATCAAATCATTCTGTACAATGTTCATGCTGCAAATCCACTGTCATGCCCCCTGATATCTACCTCTGGCGCTGTGCTGGTGATTCAGGTCAATTAGAGGTGTGCTTGTGAATTTCGTTAGTGTTTGGATGAAAAGGAGAGAGCTGTCAGTCAAAGGGCCACTCTGGCTTTGTATCTGAGGGGCTGTGAGGGGCGCTAAACCTGTATTTGTATGAATAAAAATGAAGGGATTTAGGAGCAGACTTGTCAAAAGGGAAAGAAATCTGCCCTTCGCTGCAGCAGAGGGGGTTGGTGGGAGTCGAGGGTCGAAGGAGAGAATTGAAGACTGGAGAAGCCGCATAAAAAGGCACAACTGAGAAGTGAACAGAGGAGATAAAATGTGTGTCAGATTTAAAAGCTCTTCTCTGTTTTCTCTTCCTGTCTGAGGTGTAGTCCAGCAGTGAAATAAATCCACCGAATTATTCAACAGGAGCTTGAGACATATTTTTCTACAATCCTCGAGGAGAGAGCCCCAGTCAATGTCAAGTTATAGACAAAGACTTAATAGGCAGCTGAACACATGCTTTCCATGTTCAGATACTACATGAAAATACGTTTTCTGTGAGTTCCAACAACAGCGACCAAATCTAAATTGTATAGTCAGTTTGTCTTCATCATACCTCTTTTCTACTGAACTGTTGCTGGTGCTAGTGATGTTTACTTGGTTCAACCACGTTACCTCTGAAAAACCTATTTGTTTTTTTCATTGGCTGCATTCCAGCTCCTTCCTCTGGTCCGTGTAGATGTTTTTAAGTCATCTCCGCCTTGGAGATGGTGCGAGCTGAATGCGACTGGACAGGTCGCACCCGGAAGAAGCCATCTCCGTTAGATACTCTCAAACACCAGCTTGATTTGAGTAGCTCCCACTAATTTATTTTGTACTTGGGTTGATGACCATTGTTCGAGAAAGCACTGGGTCCCCTCATCGGTCTACTGGTGTTTTACAGTATCTTTTCTTATCATTTTTATGTAACGATGAATGAACAGATGTTGCCGCAGGGCTGTTCGTATATTTTTCGTATACATGGCAAAACATGCATTTAAGCAGATCTTGTTGGTCACAATAACCCCGCCCCTAAGCAAAGGGCAGTGGAAAATCAAAGAACTGGTGCCAAGTCTGGCAGTGGCTTCAAACCAGCATCAGTGGTTTATTTTTAATTCCAGCATAGTGACAGGTTTAGACCAAACCCAATCCACACAGGTGTGTGTGTTACTGCAAGAGCTTCTGAAGTGTTCAAAGGTTCAAAAACTGAGTCATCATCATACCCAAACATGCGATTGATAAAACTATTAAATTACTATGAAATCAGAAGAATAATATTGGTTTGGTGATGCATACAATCTATTCATTGTAACATTGATGCAGATATTTCATGATTAGTTAAATGACCAGACCAGTACTCCCTTGGCTCATTGGACATAATTGAAAACCTGTTTGGAATGGCTCAGCATCATAACCTTTGAGTAGCTGACAGACGTGAGTTAAACGTAGTCTGCTGCGCTGAACCGGCTGTGGGGGAAAAGGCGTTCACAGGCATTTAGAAGAAAAAGGCATATATTGCACAAACATCTCCACACAGTGGCCATTTGAAAACTATGAGACCTTAACGTAAACCATTTCTGAGCAGATTCTTAATGAAGCACAATGACTACACTTTGAGTTCTAAAGGTTTAAAAAAGACAAGCCCCTGTAGGTCAGGGAAAACAATTCTTTGCTGGTTCAGACACATTTAAAGACAGATGCTACCCACTAAAAGTGTGGAGAGCAGTCAATTACATGGGTCAAATGAGGTTAGGGATGGAGCATTATATATCAGGCTCAACCCAAACCAAGCCATTTAAATCAAAGGGAAGGTTTCTGTTTCCTGAGACTGATTTGCCTATGTGACTGAGCATGATAGGGCTGAGGCAACACAACACATGGTCCATCGTTGCCCTTCTTCAACTGTGCTCTCATTGTTCCGGAGTTGAGAGAGGATCTTACATTTTCCAGGAGTTGAAGGATTTCTTTCCCCCTCCTTTCAGAAAAGAGAATCAACACTTCCTTTCCCAGAACAATTTATCTCTCTCCTTGACAAGACTGCCTGCTATATTTACCCAACTAAAATTGCAGATGATATACTTCCAGCTGCACTACTCCAGAGCTCTATGGCACATGGTCCTGTCAATCAGCTTAGTTATGGCAGAGCCTGAGCAGTGAAAATCCTCCACCAAACACAAAGCGCAAAAGAGAAAGAAAAGGGGAAAAAAGTTGAAGAAATGCAATCGGGGCTGAGAAACCTTGTAGGGAATCATTCATATTTCCTTTGCTCGGTAGCTGTTGTTGTTGGAGGGAACGGAGCTGTGCGCCAGAGTGAATGAAATGACCATGCTTTCAGTGAGCAGACAGCTGCGTTGCGGCAAAGCCTCCAGGCAGCAGCACAATGCAGCCCACCCACAAGATTTGTTACCAAAATATCGCTGTGTTTCTGAGGCTCAACTACAGCAATGTATTAGATCGTTATACTGATGAAAATAAAACTAATTGTTCAGTCTGCCGAGCACAGAGTTCAGCTCAACTGCAGCTATTTGAGCTGCATTTCTTCCTCATCAGGGCAAGGAAGTAACATCTGAGACGCTGGGTGCAGAAGGGATTAGGGCTGAAGGATGCAACCGAGCCTTCAAACGTCCTTGACGTGGACTCATTACTTCATGCAAATGCTGAACAAAGAGAAGATATTTCAATTTCATATTTGACCTCCATTGTGGTAAAACACAATAGCTTTAATGGAATAGTTTCATCCAATGGTCACAGCGGAACACACGCTTTTAGTGATTTGAGGGCTGAAGGCAAAGGGTTACAGCGCGAGGGAAAAGAGTGGATTCCTCTTCAGCCAGCAGTGCCTGTCTGTCTTAGTGGCCGAGGCATTCCCTGAAGGAGGACAGCGGTGGTGGGGGCTCACACTGCACAGCTCCATGTATTGCATCTTTCCTATTGCCTCCATAACTGTGGGTGGGACGGCAGGAGCTGCCTACGCTGTCATTGCAAAGGCATGACGACATACGCCATTGTCTTCAGAGCCAGTTTGGGCCTCTCTGGGGGCATTTTTCTCAGGTCCAAAACTGGCCGAGGAGAGCGTCTCATCCTCTGAGTATTTTTGCCGGGGAAGTTCATTCAACAGTCAGGATCTCTGCAAGGGATTGCAAATGGCTGAAAAGTAGCGTAATATGACTCCATTGAATGGTGGTAAAATGTCTCACTTCAACTCCACCTTTCATGTTTTTGATCATTTGATTTCATAGCTTGAATTATAGTTAATCAGGGAACTCGTGTTTGATCAGTATTATACTGAACTGTGTTTCTGGATTATAGGTTTAAATACAAATGTGTTCAAGGAGTAAAAGCCAATTAATTGATTTGAGGTCTTCAACACTGGACCACAAGGAGACCTGCAAGTCCTTCCCCATACGTTTTCTAGTTTGTTTCCTAACAGAACAAGGTATAGACCTGTTCTGTACAGGAAAGGCAAGCTAAAATAACGTCTGTAAGTGTGTGCTATAGTGTGTTGAATTAAGTTGGTAGGGGAAACACTGCATCCATATTACTACATTATGTCATGCAGACAAGCTTGATAGTGAGAGAGCAAATACTTAAGAAGTTGAAACCTTACTAAAAAGAATTTGTCACTTCAGAACGGCTAGAAATGCATAAGGTAAATTGGGCCATTTGTGCAAAAACACGTTTTCCTACTCCACAACAACTAAAGTCTGTTGTAAATTGAATAATATTTTGAGTTTGCAAAATTCCCTCAGGCATTTGGGGAAATGCTATCAGGATATGAAAAGTAAACTAAAGGAAGTGAACATATTTGCTATGCTGTTCAACGTGAAACCAGCTGATGTGCCCGACAACCAACAAAGCACAAAACTGAGCTGCAAAGCAACAATGAGCTCAGAGACTGATACCACAGCCACCCTCTGCTCATGTTCTATGAAGTTCTTTCTATGTTATGTCAAGTCATTTTCTACCGCTTATCTGGAAGAGCAACCTAAATAAAAGCCTTTTCGGTTTGGTCCCTTAATGCTGGTATGAAAGATGAAAAGACAATTTAGTCCACATCGTTCAGAGTGGTACAGACGCAATTGTCTCAACCTCACCACATTCCCACATACCTTTAATGCTGTTGAGGATTTCTTTGAGCTGTCCAAACTTGTTGAGTAATGGGTCCTGTTCTTCGTCCTGGGCAGAGAAAACAGAATGAAAGAAAAACAATGAGAAGTGACACGTCATTTTGCTTACACAGTAAAAACCATCATTTTTTAAACTTGGTTTTGCCTCGTGCCCAACAGTGACTCTTCAAAGGAATAAGAAAATATATTTGACTGTTCCAAGCATGAGTAAAAAGCACATTTGGCTGTTTAACATAAAGTTCAACAAATTCAATATAACAACAAATGATTCTCATTACTTTAACAAACCAGGTTTATAGTCTAAGATATGACTGGTCATTTTAACCTGCTTTTAATGTCACACACACAACAACCCACTCAAGAGAAATTTGTCAGTACACAATAATACATAATTCAGAAATGTCACTCTGAAATGTAATTTTTCTTGAAAGGAACAGTCATCTCCATGAGATTAGCACATTTTCTTTACTTATTCATGTTTTATTTAGAGAATAGCAAAAACACAATACATACATTGAAAAGGAAGATACTTTTCCCCAGAAAGAAAAAAAAACTAAATAACAAACAACAAGCAACAAATACACAAAAACAAATGGACTCAAATAAAATAAAATAAAGCAAAAACAACATTAAAAGACTTCAGTCAATTATTGTCACGCCTATCCACAAAAATAGGGTTGTCAAGCAATTATTCAAACATTTTAACAAAAGCACAAATGCCGCAACGATACTAAAAAACAGATGGGCAGAGTTTAAAAGGAATATCTGATTGTTTAAGATGGAGTGCAGATGCATTGATAGGATAACATTCACTTAGAAATGGAGCCTGAGGATGAACCAAATGTCTAAAGGAAAGATAAAATGGCAGGAATCTTTTTTTTTGGGGTCGCTAATATACAATAATAAATCGTCTGCATAAAGTGATCATTTAGTCTGTACCTGCTCGAGATATTCCAGTGAAGATGGGGGAGGACTGAGATGTATTGATAAGGGCTCAATGGCTAGGGCAAATTATAAAGGTGACAAGGGGCATCCCTGTCAAGTGCCACTAAACAAAGTAAAAATACTGGAATTTACACCATTGGAAGAGACACTGGCTTGAGTGGAAGTATAGAAAAGGCAAAGCCAACCCAAATTTACCTAGTACCGCAAACAAGTAATCCCACTCCACCCTATCAAACACCTTCTCAGCATCGACTGAACCAACTACTTCAGGAGCTGTGTTGGTGGTTTTGGAATAAACTATATTCAAGAGAGTCCGAGTGTTGAAGAAAAGCTGGCACCCTTTTATAAATCCAATTTGTTCTTCTGATATGATGAAGGGGAAAACATTTTCCGATCGGAGAGCGAGAGCCTTGGCGAGGATTTTAGCCTCCACATGTATTAATGATAAGGGTCTGTAGGAGCTACAGAGGTTTGGATCCTTATCTTTGTTTAAACGGAGGCTAATGGAAGCTTGTCTCAGGGTGGGAGGAAGAGAGCCCACTTGCAGAGATTCGATGTGAACAGCGCAATAGAGGGGACAATTTGTTTTGAAATCTTAAAAAAATGGACTGGATATCCGTCGGGGCCTGGGGCTTTATGATTCTGCGGAGTTTTCATTGCACGTGCGATTTGCCCAACAGTTAAAGGTGAGTCCAGCACTAGTCTGGGTTTATGACAGGGAAGTTTAAACCTTATAGAAAAGTATGTTTTAGTAGGATCCGATGGAGCTTCTGAGCCATATAAAGATGAATACAAGAGTTAATTGATGTGGGGTCTGTACGCAGACCACCAGATGAGTCAGTAATCAAATCAAATCAAATGCTGTTTATATAGCCCACATTTAGCCCTGCCTCTGATACACAAAATATTAAACACAACTCACCTTTCAAGGGATCTTAATTCTAAATACATGTTCTAAAGTAATAATTCAGTATTCTAATGTGAATTCTTGTAAACGTAAAAAAATTACTTATATCGTCATCACATGATATCATTTCTAACTTTTATTAGGTGTGCTTCCCTTTTCCTGACAGGTGCAGGCATCAGATCTGCCTCAGCTTCTTTATACCATTAAATCGACGTTCCATTTCACTCTTTCTACTCTCCAGTTCCTTAGCTGTCCAGTCCTGCCAGGCACATCTTTTCTTAACGCCCATTGTCCATACTGTTCCCTCAAATGCTTCACTTTCTTTGTTGTCTCAGTCACATTCGGATTGAAAAACAACTTCATTTCAACAGACTGCTTGTCAATTTCACTCTTTTATATTGGGAAATTTAAATTAATGTGGCTGATCCCCCCCACCAAGACAAAAGATCTCTAACAATAATGACAAGAGTACCTACAGGGCAATGGGAAAAAGGTCAACCAAGACAACCAGCAAAGATCTTCAAATGTGAGTCAACACTGTAATGTGATCACAAAGCCTCAGAATAATAAAACTGTAAGACACTTCAGGGATGTGATGCTGCAAAGACAGACATGTTCTTAGTCTGTAAGCATTGGTGGAAAAAAAACACCCAGGGGTCCGAAGCAGTTCAGTCTGACCTGAAGCAATCCGAGAGCTCATTTCAGTCAGTGCCACATACTAAGCTGAGGAGGCGCCATGGGCAAAGGCCAAGGAGGACACAGGCATTGAAAGACAAGCGCAAACAGACAAGACTAATGCTTAAAAAAATAAGACACTGTCTGACAGGGATAATGTTCAAGAGACCGATGAAACCAAAAGTAGAGCTCTTTCATAGCGTAATGCATTTGCTTAATTTAAATTGAAATATGAAGGTCTGCTCATGTTGTGGGTCTGATTTGGAGCAACATTGTGGTGGACAACTTGCCAAGGGGCTAGTTGGGTCTTTCACTTGGAAAACCAATACAATCTGCAGCATGAAAGAGTAGCTGATTAGACTGTTTTCATCAGACCAGCTTTAAGTCTCAACCTAAATCAAACGGGAAAACTTTCTGGAGCTCTGGAAGCAGCCGTTAAAAATCAGGTTTCCCACAAACTTAAAAACAATTTGTGAAAGTAGCACAGGATACCAGCATGTACAAATATTATCCACGTTAAACTATGGGGTTGATCAAGTTGGCAGGTTCAAAAAGTGCTAACTGAGTGATTATTATTGATGGCTTTTCGAGGACCAGAATCATAATAGTTGAATTCAACTGACCAGAGGAGTATGAGTATTCCATCTGGAGTTCCTCTTGATAGCTCCAACAACGGTGCTGATCTCCCCCTGGACGATGTAGATGTTTTTGTCCACCATGCTGATTTTCTGGAAAGAAAAGAAGAGGAGATCATTTTTGGCAGAAATTCAAGCTTACAACTGGGCATTCATCCGTATCATGACATATTATTGCTTTGTACAATAACATATTTTAATGTTTAGATATCAAGGCTCAGAGCTTGGATATGAAGTAAAACATGTTTTAATGTTCAATGTAAAATGTACTGATTCTTATGGGCATTTTGCTGCAGTTTAATCATTTTTGGCTGTCGCTCTCCCAAACATTTATATATTAAATAATACATTATCATTTCTGCCTTTTAGATTGAAAAACTATGATTTAATTCCCTTTAGCAATAACAAAACCACTTGATATCGTCACATTAACATCAATTTTAGGTATACTGTTCCTGTGAATGACACTAAACTTCATTGACTGGGATATTTGCTTGAAATGCCTGTACCAGAATAAAATCAGCCATGAGAAAGAGGAGAAAAGACACAAACGCTCACTGATCTGAAAGGATGATTACTGCTTGTTTGATGGGTATCTTCCTGCTCCATGTCTGGAGTGAGGACATCAGGAGACACTATGAGCTCATTGTAACTCTCCTTCACTTGGCAGCAGAGCATGTTAAACAGTCTTCAGACACTCCTGCAGGTACAACTGGACTAACCAAACATTGATGAGGCTGAGCAGCTCTGGAGGACTCGATAGATGACTGTGAAAACGCTTCTTACCCAAGAAACATTTACAGCTTTACACACTGCATAAATTCATATAAAACAATCAGTGAATGATCATAATTACACTGTCACTCCACTCAAGAAGAATAACTTTTGGAATGGATCAAAATGATGTGTTTCATGACAGGATTGTCCATTTTTTAAATCGATCCTCCATCTGCACATTAATCCAATGGGCACAGACTATCATTCAGCTGCCGTAAAGCGCGCAGTGCTTGCAGAAGGCAGGTAACGTGCTAGCAGCATAGCAGCGCTGAGCAGCACAAATAACTGCTAGCAGTGCGAGAACTTTGAAGACTTGAAACTGCACGGTGCAGAAATGACCTAAATATTTTCTCTTCCTGATTCCGAGCATCTCTCGTCAGAGGGTATAACTGAGGCCTAACGCTCTCAGCTGGTCACCAAAGAATGCTGCCACTCCATCCACCACCATCCTTACTCCTGAGCCGACAATATGGAGGTGGGGAAGCGATCTGGGCTGAGCGCTGAGCAGTGAAGGTGAGCGGCTCAGTCTGGTTCTGAGGGAGGAGCGGGAATTATTACCGCTCCGCTCACATGCTCTGCACACAGGTAAGGTTGCAACAGTCAAGGATGAAGTACATGTGAATATATATTTCAAAAATTGTCAAATGTGAACGTTATCCAAAAATGCATTGACAATGTATGTGATAATAACATACAGGGTTCACAAAATGAATAGTAAACATCAAGACTTCACAAGAATGAAATGCATCATACAAGACACTGAAAGTAAAGCTGTTTGACATTTGTCTCTCATGGTAACATGTTTACATCTACAACAACTAGATGTAAGCACAACTGAGTTCATCTGACATTCCATGGACCAAATAAGAAAAATCTGAAAGGCCAAAAAAAGTTAACAAAAATTAAGAGGCTAAGCTTGAAGTAAAACTAAAAACGTTCACCTTCAAATAGAACAGAGAAAGACCTAAGCAGCACATTTCCATATCTGCCATCTTGGCAATGCTTTAAACCAAACACATCAGAAATGGCACTTCACACTGGTTGGATTAGCCTTTAATTTGTGACATGGATGACAAGCCAAACAGTACTCTTACTTTACAAGAAGACTTGTAAGCATTGTGACCGGATGACTGAGGCCACATTCTTTCAAATTCATGGTGAGCGGCCTATTCAGAATAATAAGAGGATGAGAGTGGGATGGAAGGTCTCGTGTGGAGAAGGCTTATAGCTGTAAAAATGTGCAAATAAATCAGACTGCTCTTGGGATGTACAGATTGGATTTTTTTAAACCGCCAATTGTAATCTGAACAATGCTATGTCCTGATCTGATGACACATTCTTTACCACAATTTACAATGTACACGGCAGATTTCATCTCATCACAGTCAGAGGGGAAAAGTCAAAGGGGCAAAAAAAAGCCCTCAGCTCTGTGACAAAGATGAATTTACCTGCGGAACTGTCGCGCAGCGTTACACTCGTAACATCACCTACTACGGTATTATCAAGTGTGATCATTCAAGCTCACAAATCAATAGAATCTTTCATGCAGTCTATGTCTTAGTTTCCTTATTGTGCTCCGATACATCACACAGCTGTCCATTCAGGTAGTGCACTGTTTTCCCACTTTGCCTTCTGTAACATTTATGTATAACATCGGTCTTTTATCACATGTTTATTCATGTTGTTTTTATTTGGATTGTAAAGCACGTTGGGTGCCTCTTAATGTTGTAAAGCAATATATAAATACATGTTGATTGACTGACTGCTTGATCCTGTGAAAGGTTTCCCTCTAATGTCTCTCTCTCTCTCTCTCTCTCTCTCTCTCCCTCTCTCTGAGATATCTATGATTTCCTCAATGACTTGTTTATCCAGTAAAAGCTTAACATGATTTTTGAGGGTGAGGGTGTGCAGTGTTGCCCAGCTCTCGTCACTGTGAGGCAGGTTATAACTTGAGAATCTGGGCTCCACAAATTAAACTCGGTTGATTTCATTGAGCTTCCTGGTGGTGCTGATGAATCCCTGCATGGTGTCTACATGCATCACATCCTCCCACACTAAGACATGGTTTCCCGCTGCCTCTTCATGTAAGTTCCAGAGAACAGCCAGCTGGATGTTACAGCACCACAGCTCATTCTCACACACAGGACCCGAGAGTCAGCAGCAACACCCCAACTTCTAAGCTAAAGCATAACAATCCCAATGTCTACTCTGACAGCACAACATGATGTGTGCAATCAGGCAGCCAGCCGTGAGTGTGAGCTAGCCCTGTGGCTGCCAGGTGAGCTAGGTAGCTGCTGTGGACGAGAGCGTCAATGAGATGAAGTCCAGCTAAAGCTAGGAGGCGCGCTCCCCGGCACATTAAGATGTTGACAGACTGACCAACTAACAACACAATGCAAAGATTCATCAGCACTACCTAACTGATGGGTCGAGGCGCTGTCTTACTCTGAAACACTTTCTAACATAAACGTAACGACCAAGTGCAGAGAACCCTCACAGCCACCCCCTGCTTTAGCTCAGCTAACTAGCCCGACACTTAGCTAATGGTAGCAGAATGTGTCCTCTTCGTGACGATAGAAACCTGATGTGTTTTATTTAATACAGCAAACGAGCACAGGCATCAACAAGCACATCTGAATTCACCGAGCATGCGTTCATTACCTGAGTTTGGCTGCTCCTTCGAAGACGGAATACTGTTGTAGCTAATGCTAGCTCGGTCAGCTCGGAGGCTAGTCGGCCAACACTGAATGAAGATGACCAAAGTTCAGCTCACTACGACAAACAGACAGCCTGAGAATCTCCGACATTCCACTGCTGGCTGACACAATACTTCCGAACACCACTTGTTCTTTCAGTCTTCAGACAGAAGCCCCATAGGTGAATAAATACAGCAGCTTCGCCAGGCTGTCAATCTGTTTCTTAGTAAACACACTGACGTGGAGAAACTGTGCCCTCTCAACCTATAGTGATGAAAGAGCTTTGATTGACAGGCCGTAAAAATGCCTTTAGCGTTTTTGAATTAACCTGAATGCCAGGAAGTTTAATTTCGAGCTCTTTTCGTTTTTATATATCTTTTGAATTATTAACTAAGCAAAATATTAGTATAAGTGTGCTAAAATATTTAGTATATGAACAAAGTGGGCGGGACAAAGGCTGCCTTGGTGGAATAGGGGTTGGTTGCGTCAGGGTTGATGACGAAATCGTCATCTGCATTTCCGATGTAGGAGACGATCCCTCAGCCTCAGTGTATGGGCTTCATACTTTCATCTTTAGTGACCCTTTAATGTGCCTGTGTCAGGTAATTCGATCTTTAATCTTATTTAAAAGGCAGTTTTATACAAAAAGAGGAAGATTCAAGGTGTATAATATCGTCAAATCCTATTGGCTCTATCTATATGATGTATGTTGTGTGTGGGTTCTCCATCACGGAGGTCAGGCTGTCAAACATACAGCCTGTGCCCTGAAACCACAGGTGACACAAAGATGACTCTACAAAACGTGACAGTGACAGAGATTCATGGAGATTCTTCATACCTTCATCAAATGTTTTGTGTATCTGTAAATTGTAATGCAACTGCAAAATTAATAAGCTGAAGCATACTATTCCTGACATTGCACTTACTTTTCTTAAGAAATTTCAAGTTCTTTATAAAAAAAACATGGCAGCCCTTGTAGAGGACCGGCTTCTCATGTAAATACAGATTAATGGGTTCATTTCAGGGTAATGGAGAGAAATGAAACAAACACACGTCATTTTCCACAACGCATACACACACATGCACACATCCACTCACTCACTCACACATGGACATTATCACACTATGAGGCAGCAAAAGCACCAAACACATTTGTCATATGTGTTGAAAATCTATGTCGAGGTATCGGATCACGTGGGCTGCAGCCTGATGAGCCATCTTACAGGTGCAGTGTGATATTTACCTGAGGAGCGGGTCCTCTCCACGGGGCCACCATGTTTTCATAGAAGCGCAGTGGACGAACTAAACGTCTTCTGAGTTTTAATCATAGCTTCTCCTCATGCTCAGAGGGGTGAGGGTGAGCTGATGGATACAACATGCAACTTCACCTCTAGATGTCACCAAATCTTACACACTGCACCTTTAAATCATGCATTCATGCATGTCTGATAAATTATTACAACTGACAATGACATTGCACTTCAGATCCTTGTTTTGTCCCTGTTGGACTCCATTATGAAACATCTGGATTCTTGTTGATTACATTTCTTTAATCCAAAATGAAAATATTTATGTAAGCTAGAATCTTGGACAAGAGTTCAAGTTACAAATATGAGAATAACAACTGTGCATGATAAGATAATAAACACATGACCAATATTTTTCTACATGGAACTCCAAAGTGGGAGGGGTCACTTGTCCTATCAATGATTATTTTATATTTTTAAATTTACTTGAACAACAAATTACAGAATTGTTAAGACTTTTTGACCTTGATTCCTTCAAAATGTTTTAAAAGTGAAAAAGAAACATTTTTGTCTGTCAGTCCTCTCCGATGAGCTGCTCTGATTTGCTTCTACCTGCTTCTTTGAAGATGCCTCATCGTATTCATGCTCTGGAAACATCTGAATCATTCCTTGTCATCTGTGAGTCCTCCTGTACATTTGTATTTTCTAGCAAATAAAACTGAATTTGTTTGACCGATGTTTGTGCTTTGTATACGTTTTAATGTCTCTGATATTCACCTCAATATAAAACATAAAATGTGACAAATTAGTTCACTGAAATTGTGAAATGGTAAAAAACAACAACAAAAGTATTGATTGTGACCCCTTATTCAAGCCACTTGATTCAATTCAGCGCTTCACACTGAAAACACTAGGCTTTACCCTCGACTGACTTTCACACAGCCATGTTTGTACAAATGTTGTAATGAATATATTACAGGTTGAAATGACACTAAATGTGACTTTACCTTATTGTGGAAGTGGTGAACATAATAAGATGAAGTGTTCCACAGAGAGCTAAGGTTTACACACCACTGCAAATCAAATACCCCTGTGTTTAAAAGTGAGTGATGTTCATGCATAACGTGCCCTGGTGGTTGATTACACAAGCTTCTGGGTTCGAGCATCAGTAAAGGTCAACGAAAGATGACAAATGTGAATGTTCTGTTCACCAACATCATATCTCACAGCCCACAGTTGTGTTGAGAATGTCCTCAGAGTTAGTCGAACAGTGAAACAACCCAACCCCTCTCTTAGGTTCCCTGACTGAAATCATGCCTGATTCATCAGAGGTAAAAGCTTGACTACGAACCGGTTATACAAAAAGCCAGAGCACCTTTTCTCTCTTTCCTATCGTTGAAATATTTTGCATGCTCAGCATCACGTCTGCAGAAAGACGGGATCGTGGCGGGCGGGGTGACAGCAGTCTGAGTGGACGGTCTTTCATCACAGAGAATTCAGCAGCTGCAGGGGATTTATTGCTCTACCTACTGGGTCTGGTTTGATATATTTGGCCTGGTTGTTGGTTCAAATCCAGCACCTCTTTAAAATCACATGCAATGACTTCTCAGTGTGTTTGGAATGATTGTTGACTGTGTGTCAGGTAAAATACATGTGAATAGGTTTTCATAGTCGCCCTGCACACATGCCCAGCTCTGTAAGAGAATCTGAACCATGCTGTTTCATGAGAGCCAGGAAACGTTCATTTGCTCTTTCACTCCTCAAACTAGTTGGGCCTCTCACATCACTGTATAAACTGGGGCAGGTTCAAAGAGATGATGGTCTGTGACTGAGATATATCAAATCAAATCTAATCAAATCAAAGTTTATTTATAGAGCCCTCATTCACAAAGCACAGTTTGTCTCACAGGGTGGGTAACATCCTCTGTCCTAAGACCCTCAGCACGGGTATCAGCAACCAAGATGGCTGCCATTTATGTGTTTCACAGTTCCACTGCTGCTGCTGCTGCTACTGCCATATATATCTGGTCTTTTGCAAAAACGGGCTCCTAGAGGTCTGACTTATAGGTTTAGGCGGTGCACTGGATGATGCTGCAGCAACACGAGCAGACCACACCCGAACCTTCATTTGCAAGTTCCATCGCTCGTCTCTTCTCCTCCAATGGCACTGAAGGACGGACAGTTCACACCTGTCTGTGCGAGTTGTTTGTGGATCCTGCTCGGAAGGAAAAACTTTGGAGAGCATGTAGTTTCTATCTCCCCCCCTTCGCTCCCTGAGCTGTGTATGTAACCCCCCCCCCCCCTTCGCTCCGTGAGCTGTGTCCTCGTTCTGTTCCCCCCCCCCCCTCTCCGTCTCTCTGG